>JACBWV010000541.1:0-41204 GCA_013435795.1 Chlamydomonas sp. ICE-L | reverse complement strand
AAAAGAAGAGCAAAATGCCAAGTCGGCGTGATTAAGGAAAAGGGGAAAGGAAGCTGTCCAAAGATGGCGGTCCTCGGACAAGACCATCGAACCGGGGGGGGGGGGGGGGGGGGGGGGGGGCTAGTGGGACTGGGGGGGGGGGCGGTACTCCCCACGATAGCCGGTCGCGGTGGAAGGAGTGTGAAAAGGGTGGGTGGAAAGTCATGCGTCATCTGGTATGCACGATGGTGGTGTGGCGTACAGCATGATCTATAACGGCTCAACAACATCCTATGAGCGCCTATGGTATCAACATCTGGCGATCCGTCTGTGTTCAATATTATATTCAGAATTGCGGGAGATGCAATCACCATGGAACAAGGGCGTGACCGCCCTTGTGTTGGACCAGGGGATCTCTGGGGATGGGGATGGGGATGGGATGGGGATGGGATGGGATGGGATGTGGTAGCCCGCTGTCACTAGTGTAGTGTGTGGGCGGTGTGCGGTGTGTGTAACATTGTTGCTGCCCTCGTGAACCTTGTTGCTGCCCTCGTGGTGTTCTTGCGGAATGTGGTGTCGTAGATACCGCCGATTGGTACACAGTTGCGCGTTACCATCATAAATTGGGGCTGTGCACCCGGCTGTGACAAGGCAGTCTCCTTCGGGATGACTGCCGAATCCAAACGTCAAGTGGTTTGGGCGGCGCAGTTTGACTTATCTACCTGGAAAGATGGGAGGTGACGTGACTAAAAAATACAACTAGTCTGAAATTGCTTCACAATCACTCAGACGGGCTTCCTGTCCTCGTCGGTATTTAGAATTAGACTTTCGCCTGAATTCTCCGTGACCGGTCCCCACTCTCTTGGCACTTGGGCGTGATGAGGAGGAGGTAAAATGGAATATAGGAAAGCGACGCTTATCCAACTGAGCTACAGAGGGCGGAGGAGTGACTCCCGCCGCTTTCACCCTCGATGGGGCTAGAACCCACGACCTGCGCCTAAAAAGCGCATTTAGTTTGGTATGGTCACAAAAGGCCTTTTTTCTTCATGCTCCTAGCCAACCTTTCAAATCTTGCATATACAAATATATTAAGTTTCAAGCTTCCTGTTATTCAATTTGGTCTCATCTTTCATTTAATGCTAGGCAGGCTGTGCTGTGTCCCGACTTGGCCTGATTAGCTGGGTTTAAGTAACGATCTCATTCTCTAGTATAAAACCTACTTGCGGGGGGAGCCTACTAAAACCTCATGTTCCTTTTCTAAAATTGGACGGTGGGCAGGCTGTGCTGCTGTCCTTTCTATGCATTTCCCCCTGAGTTCTGCAACGTGCTCCTCTTCACTAAGTATGCATTCCTAAATTAGTATGTAACCTAATCCTCCAACTCGCCTAGATTAGCATGATAATAAAAGAAGAGCAACACGCCAAGTCGGCGTGATTAAGGAAGCTGTCCAAAAGAGGGTCCTCGGACAAGACCATCGAACCGGGGGGGGGGGGGGGGGGGGGGGCTAGTGGGCTGGGGGGGGGGCGGTACTCCCCACGATAGCCGGTCGCGGTGGAAGGAGTGTGAAAAGGGTGGGTGCAAAAGTCCATGCGTCATCTGGTATGCACTGAGGTGTGTGGCGTACCGAGGATCTATAACGGCTCAACAACATCCTATGAGCGCCTTTATTGGATCTACATCTGGCGATTCCGTCTGTGTTCAAATAATTCAGAATTGCGGGGAGATGCAATCACCATGGAACAAGGGCGTGACCGCCCTTGTGTTGGACCAGGGGATCTCTGGGGATGGGGATGGGGATGGGGATGGGGAGATTGAGCCCCGCTGTCACTAGTGTAGTTTTGTGTGCGGTGTGCGGGTGTGTAACCTTGTTGCTGCCCTCGTGAACCTGTGTGCTGCCCTCGTGGCTGTTCTTGCGGAATGTGGTCTCGTATACCGGCTTTGGTACACAGTTGCGCGTTTCCTCATAAATTGGGGCTGTGCACACTCCGGCTGTGACAAGGCAGTCTCCTTCGGGATGACTGACTGCCGAATCCAAACGTCAAGTGGTTTGGGGCGCAGTTTGACTTAAATCTACCTGGAAGATGAGGTGACGTGACTCATAAAAATACACTAGTCTGAAATTTGCTTCGACCAATCACTCAGACGGGCTTCTGTCCTCGTCGGTATTTTAGAATTAAGACATTTCGCCTGAATTCTCCGTGACCGGTCCCCTCTCTTGGCACTTGTCGGCGGGCGTGATCGGAGGAGGTAAAATGGAATGATAGGAAAGCGCCGCTCTATCCAACTGAGCTACGAGGGCGAGAGAAGTGACTCCCGCGCTTTCACCCTCGAGGGGCTCGAACACCCACGACCTGCACCTAAAACGCGCAATTAGTTTGGTATGTACAAAAGCCCTTTTCCTTCTATGCTCCTAGCCTCACTAGCAACCTTTCAAATCTTGCATATACAATATATTAAGATTTTCAAGCTCTTCTGTTATTCACCATTTGCGTCTCCATCTTTCATTAATGCTAGGCAGGCTGTGCTGCTGTCCCGACTTGGCCATAGATTAGCTGGGTTTAAGTAACGATCTCATTCTCTAGTAAAAACCTACTTGCGGGGGAGGCCTCTAAAACCATCATGCTTCCTTTCTAAAATTGGACGTGGGGCAGGCTGTGCTGCTGTCCCTTTCTATGCATTTACCCCCTGAGTTCATGCAACGTGCTCCTCTCTCACTAAGTATGCATTCCTAAATTATGTATGTAACCTAATCCTCCAACTCGCCTAGATTAGCATGATAATAAAAGAAGAGCAACACGCCAAGTCGGCGTGATTAAGGAAGCTGTCCAAAGAGGGTCCTCGGACAAGACCATCGAACCGGGGGGAGGAGGGGGGGGGGGGGGGGCTAGTGGGCTGGGGGGGGGCGGTACTCCCCACGATAGCCGGTCGCGGTGGAAGGAGTGTGAAAAGGGTGGGTGGCAAAGTCCATGCGTCATCTGGTATGCACGATGGTGTGTGCGTACCAGCATGATCTATAACGGCTCAACAACATCCTATGAGCGCCTATGGTATCAACATCTGGCGATCCGTCTGTGTTCAAATTATATTCAGAATTGCGGGAGATGCAATCACCATGGAACAAGGGCGTGACCGCCTGACAGAATGACACCAATAGGTGGAGAGATGGACAGAGATAGTTTAACTCATGCAATGATTAAAGCAAGGGGCCCCGCTAAGGCGCCCCTGGAAGGTTCTCACAGATGAGGTTACGGCTAAGACCTGCGGCTGTGTCCACTTGTTCACACGCCACAGACAGTGAGACTGACCTGCTGGTCACCGAACTCTGACACTCCACCTGGTCAGGTGAACTGTAATAAAACTTAGCTCCGTAACCGAAAACTAACTGAGAAAACGAAGAACTGTAAAACTCCACCTGTTGAGGTAAAAGGAGAAATATAAAAAAGAAACACTGGTGACTCCACCTCAGAAGTGAGGAAGGAATACGCCATGTAACCAAAGCTATGTTATATTTAAATAGCCAAACACCGTATCCAAGAGATTCTACCAAACATTCCTCAGAATGAAGCAAAATAAAAAACAAACCAAAATAATAGCAGGACCAGAACAAAAGAAGTGTTCAGGAACGCTAAGTAATGCCCATATCCAGACAAGCAAGTCAGAACCCAAAATGTCCACATGATTAAGTGGATGGGCTACACCTGTAAGTAGCTCCACCTAATGAAAAGTACACCTACAAAACCCAAAAAGGATGAACAATCCGTCGCTCTCAGAGCATGTACGACAAGGAGACTTGCCCAACCAGAAAGGGGAAAGATCCATACCAACCTAAAACTCCTGAATGCAAAACTCACAGCCAAATAATCAGCAAATGCAAATCATGCAAGTGCGAGAATAGCAAAAGCGACAAATAGCAAAATCAGCTAAAGTATTCAAGATCTGCCTCGGTAGCACCTCCCACTGTGGGACCAGGGGCAGACCTATAAGACACCAGGGCTAGTAGCTCCCAATAGCTTTAGGAACAACCCAAACCGAAAACCCAGACAGATCTCATTAAGGATAGTCTCTATCAGGAATCCCAGAAAGGGGGAAAACCAATATCCAAAACTGTAAGAAATTATATTCCTACTGTACACACAAATCTGAACCAGGCCTGTATTAATAAGCCTCCAAATACACGGGTTACCCAATCTGTCTCCACCTAATTTACCATCACGGGTGAATTAAGGGTAAACCAGAAAAGGAAAATCCCATTAAGAGCTCACATAGCAGTGCTATCCTGCAGAAGGGCTTAACCGAATTCCGACGCAGGGACAAGCAAACCTAGGACTGCTGGTCATAGCCATGGCAGCCATAGGCACACAGTACACAACACAAAGAGTCCAGAAAAAACTAGGAGTGAAAATCCTAAATGTTCAGCCTATAAAACCGAAAGGGAAGAACTAGGAGGAACGCTTGAGCACCATGCCTCGCAAACCAATCCAAACAAGATCCCACATGTCACACTAGCAGTACAGTCTAGTGAAGCCAGATCAACCTAGCCATTTAAGTCCAATGTATCCAGCCAGCTCCACCTCCAGCCTGGAAGCTCCACCCTGTCCAGGAGTAGGTGGCATAACATTCATCACACATCCAGTCCAGCCAGCTCCTCCAAGCTGCAACACCCCCAATATCACTTGAGCTGAACTATACCCATACCAAGCGATCCAAAAATGCCAAGCGCAGCTGGACATCCAACACATGTACGTCCACGTGTACATCCATCACTTGTACATCCAACACCTCTCATACTTAGCAGCAAGCAACTTATCATACTATGCAAGATCCTAGAAAACAGTAACCAGAAATCAGATCCCGTAGCATCTACAAACATTCCACAAAAGTATCAAAGTAAAGTCCAAATCTGCTGGAAAAGCAAATAATGCCTAGATACCCAGATGGGCAGGGCAGAAACCAAAGCTGGTGTCAAGCGGAAACCGGCTCATCCAGAGTGGGATAGAGCGTAACAGCCAAAGATTCCACTCAATGCAATCGGGCAGGCAAATAAAGCACAAATGCAAAACCTACAAAGGCGATAAATAGCTAAGCAATGACAAGCAAAAGCGGATCAAGGAATCTAGACCTGACACGAACAGCTGCTCCCACTGTGGGACTAGCTGCAGACCTATAGAACCCCAGAACAGTAGCTACAAAAAGCTATCTAAGAGGACGCTCGTCTGTGGGGGGTATCACCCCACATAAGCAATCTACCTTCCCCAGCAACCCATTCAAACACCAAAACTGCTCGTCTTCTAGAGCTTTAGTGAAAGCATAAGCCATGTACAACGCTCAAGAATCTCTGACGAGACGAAATCGGCTGAATAGGTGCAGTCAAGGCTACCATATTCCAAACCGGGGAGTCTGGGATTACGGGGTCTCGGCCTCCTGATTGTCCAGCTCCTACAGGAGTCACACATACTCCTACACCAGTCGCCCCACCCCAACCGGGAGCAACTGTGCTCGTGGGTGATAACATCTCGGACACTTCGGCCGTGTCCTCAACTACCCTATCCTACTCTGAAGTGCGACAATCAAGAGCATGCAGGGTAGCCCTAAGAGGCACATCATGCAGAGCTGCAGTAGTCTCGGGAGCAACCCCGGAATTTACTGCCAGCCCTTGTCTCGGACTTATCCCGAAAACCCTAAGGGGTGATAACTTCCCCTACACCAATTGCCCCACTCCAACCAGGGGCAACTGTGCTCGTGGGGGACAAAATCTCAATCGCTTTGGCTGTGTCCTCGACTATCCTCCTCCCGTCCGAAGCGCGACTATCGAACAATCGAGGGGAAGCCAACAGAGTAACATCATGCAAGTCTCCAGTAGGCTCGGGAGCAACCCCGGAATTTACTGGACGACTCCGACTCGGATCAGCCCCACTACCACCACCATCTCCTAAAAGACGCACACTAGGTGAAAAGACCTGAGGTCCACGGGAAGTCCATAAAAAGGAACACTAACTGAAAGATCAGACCCCCCCCTCCATGGCTCACTAAAGTCCTGGGGAACGCGGTAGGACTCAGATTCCGGTCCGCGGCCGCGACCGCTGAACGGTCGCGTAAACGCATGTGGAGCCCTGTGCCTGCCGCGGTCCCCAACGGTGAGCCGTCTGGAGTTGGTAAAGCTACACCTCGTGCCCCGGACTGTTGATAGCAGTTTCGGGGCAGTCAAGCAAAAACAATTACCGTTGAAAGGGTCCTGCTAGGGACGGGAGCTGGACCAGCTCCCTCATACCAATCCACATCACGAGATTAAATGACCCTATGCAGATCAGGCAGCTAGAGATGCCCAGCCTTATTCACGGCGGATTAACCTATCATTTCCCATAAGTGCGTGCCATTAGTATCCCCTAACGCCAAATAATCTCCACTTCTGCCGCGACCAGGGCCATGACGGCCTCCACCTCGGCCCCCAGCTGGGGCGATGTCCAGCGCTGCGAAACCCGGTTGGGGGGGTAGAGGGATCAGCACCCGTCGTGGTGCTGTCCGTACCCCCCTGCTTCACGCCACCTCCAGAATCTCCAGTTCCAGACGCTGTAGGACGTTCTAGTGCAGGCTCTGGCGAACCCTACGGCTGTGCCGGCGGTCCGCCAGATTGAGCTGATGGTCCTCCAGCTTGATCGAAAAATTATCCAGAAGGTCCTCCCAGATGTTGAGAGGGGCCCGAGCTCCTCTGTCCACTCGTCCAGTCAGCGCCTGCGGCGGGCTTGATGACGCGCATTGCGGCACTCAAGCCATGCAGGCGTAGTCCATTGCGAAGCTGAAAGCTCCAATTTTGAACCGTCCCAGCGGTCAGTACAGTCTGATTGACTGTAGGACCGAGTGGTGTCATCTCGGAAATAAATGCGCAGTGGTTACGCGTAGATAGGGACCATGACCTGACAGAATGACACCAATAGGTGGAGAGATGGACAGAGATAGTTTAACTCAAACAATAACTTGTGTTGGACCAGGTATAACTTGTTGGACCAGGTATAACTTGTGTTGGACCAGGGGGATAACTTGTGTTGGACCAGGGGTATAACTTGTGTTGGACCAGGTATAACTTGTTGGACCAGGTATAACTTGTGTTGGACCAGGGGATCCTCTGGGGATGGGGATGGGGATGGGGATGTGTAGCCCCGCTGTCACTAATGTAGTTTTGTGTGCGGTGTGCGGTGTGTGTAACCTTGTTGCTGCCCTCGTGAACCTTGTTGCTGCCCTCGTGGCTGTTCTTGCGGAATGTGTGTCTCGTATACCGCGCTTTGGTACACAGTTGCGCGTTACCTCATAAATTGGGGCTGTGCACACTCCGGCTGTGACAAGGCAGTCTCCTTCGGGATGACTTGACTGCCGAATCCAAACGTCAAGTGGTTAGGGGCGCAGTTTGACTTAAATCTACCTGGAAGATGAGGTGACGTGACTAAAAATACAACTAGTATGAAATTTGCTTCGAGTCGGAGAAGAGGGGACTGCCTCCGCTAGTTTATTGAGCTGCCTGCCGTTTGCAGAAGTTGGTGCGGTCCATTTTCATTTTTTGCAGGCGAACTTAGTTCCTCCAGCGCACCCGTTTTGCGCATCCGTATTGCTCGCCCGATTTGCGCACACGGCAGTACGCCTGATGTGCCGAAATCGCTACCCATGGAGGGGCGGTAATCACCTCCACGACCAATCACTCAGACGGGCTTCCTGAAAGCGGCGGGAGTCACTCCTCCGCCCTCGTAGCTCAGTTGGATAGAGCGGCGCTTTCATATCATTCCATTTTACTCCACCGACCACGCCGACAAGTGCCAAGAGAGTGGGGACCGGTCACGAGAATTCAGGCGAAATGTCTTAAATCTAAAATACCGACGAAGATAGATAGGAAAGCGCCGCTCTTTCCAACTGAGCTACGAGGGCGGAGGAGTGACTCCCGCGACTTTCACCCTCTATGGGGCGCGAACCCACGACCTGCGCCTGAAACGCGCACTTAGTTTGGTATGGAAACAACCCTTTTTCCTTCTATACTCCTAGCCAAACTTTCAAATCTTGCATATACAAATATATTAAGTTTCAAGCTTCCTGTTATTCAATTTGGTCTCATCTTTCATTTAATGCTAGGCAGGCTGTGCTGCTGTCCCGACTTGGCCATGATTAGCTGGGTTTAAGTAACGATCTCATTCTCTAGTATAAAACCTACTTGCGGGGGGAGCCTCTAAAACCATCATGCTTCCTTTTCTAAAATTGGACGGTGGGCAGGCTGTGCTGCTGTCCTTTCTATGCATTTCCCCCCTGAGTTCATGCAACGTGCTCCTCTCTCACTAAGTATGTATTCCTAAATTATGTATGTAACCTAATCCTCCAACTCGCCTAGATTAGCATGATAATAAAAGAAGAGCAACACGCCAAGTCGGCGTGATTAAGGAAGCTGTCCAAAGAGGGTCCTCGGACAAGACCATCGAACCGGGGGGGGGGCTAGTGGGCTGGGGGGGGGCGGTACTCCCCACGATAGCCGGTCGCGGTGGAAGGAGTGTGAAAAGGGTGGGTGGCAAAGTCCATGCGTTATCTGGTATGCACGATGGTGTGTGTTTTGTTGGTTTACACAGTGAAGACTGAAGTAGAAGGAAGGTACACGCAACGAGTGCGCTTATATAGAAGACGGGAGTCTGCAGGAAGATCCTGCAGACCCGTGTAGGCCACAGCTAGCCTGTGGCCTAGCGGCAGGCAACTCGGGACCAGGAGAGACCAGGTACCGGTATGCATTATGCCGACTCAGTGTCCGACGTATATCGGACAATAACACCCCCCCCAACTTGAGGTATTCTTGAGCTCAAGAATTCCTGAAGTTAACTGAGGGGCATAAGAAATTAATATACCGGTATATATAAAAGAAATACAATGACTAAGAGCTGGTCTGCTTCGGTCAATAACTTGGACAATAAGATTATTCAGGTCAAGACTAAAGGGAAGGAAGCACTTGGAAAGTCTCGAAGTCAGTAAGTCACTATATGTGGCTGTACATTGGTCAGGCTTGTCAAGAGATCAGATGTTAGGTAATCTGGACTGTGGCAAGGCGGGCTGGCACAGTCAAGGTGGTAATCTTATCTAAGAACTCTAAATCACTGGCCTAGGTTGGTACAGACTTAAACTACGGTAAGTCTATAAGGGGAAAGAGAATTTATACGGTCATACCTGAGGTCATCTAACTTATTCCCCCTCTAATTGGGAATTCGAGATCCTGCAAAGACTTGTCAAATCAAGAGTGACATCAGGATAACTAAGTCAGAGACTGGCAGGACTAAGTGTGATACATCCCACCTAGAAGTCAGTTGGGATGCATAAGGTCAGCATACTATTCCCCCCATAATTTGGGGGCTCTAAATGAATCCACAAATTACGGATGACATTATGAGAAATAACTTAAGGTAGACATCCTCCGCTAGCTCATAACTATCCGTCCAGATGGAAGAATAGGGTGAGGTACTTGCAGTATCATTTAAAAGATATAAGAAGGTAGACTTGACAGTTAATACAACTGCCTTCCAGAGGGGAGGTACATGCTAAGAAGTCAATTGAAAACAGCATGTAACTAGAGGTCCAGGTCGGCAAGAAAACTAGTCAAACTGCTGTGTTAGTACATGGCAGGACAGGATTTAAATTCCTAGAGTGTTCATTGCTATTTAAAAAAATGACAGGCAGGGGGCATATTTAAATGCCAGGTGCTGGGAAGTCATCCAGGGTCAGCAGCTTGGCTGCCATGTTGCTAGAGTTGACGCCATGTCGCTAGGAGCCGTTGAGAAGATAGAGGGCTTGTAGGGCCTGCTGGGGAGCTGCAGGTCATTTGCGTACTTCTAGGGAGCTGCTGGGGAAATCAATCGGACTCTACTAGGGAGGTGCCAGGTGGGTAGGAATTGCTGTGACCTTATATGAGGTGAGTGTAACCATGACTGCGGCAGAAAAGACTAGGATGGCTGCAGATCAGGGAAGCTGCAGATCATGGCGGCTGCAGATCAGGGAAGCCGTCTATCAGAGTGGCTGCAGATCAGTTCAAAGACAATTATGTGACATGCAGATGTATTCAGCAAGCGAGGGTATCGCTCACACGTGCTGGGGATCTGCATGTGCATGAGAGTCAATGTGACCATTGCATGGTGGTCTGCATAAAATAGCGGTACTGCGATTTATGCAGATCAGTGTGCAGATCAGATCATAATGCAGATCAGCGGCAGATCAGTGTGCAGATCAGGTCATAATGCTGATATCAGTGGAGCAAGAGGTTATCAGATCAGTTCATACCCCCCGTTCAGAGTTCAGCTGTTGACATCCCCTCACAAGGTTATCATTCATCCTATGTCCACAAGCGAGGGTATCGGTCACAAGCTTAGCATTTATCCTATGCCCACCAGGATGTGTGGCGCCTTGGTTGTCCTATTATGGGAGTGGGGCCAGGGCAGGGAGAAAGTACCATGGAAAGCAGAGGTGATGAAGGGGTGGTTGATGATGACGAGTTCAACCAGAGCATCAGTGGGAGTGGGAGGCGTTGTGACATGCTCAGTGGATGTGGATGTGGATGTGTGTGTGTTGTCGCTCTCACGTGTGCTAGATGTACTTGCATAGGTAGTGGCGTGGACAATGAGTATGGTATCAGCTTGTATGCGCTCCCTAGAGTAGACAGAGATGAAAGCAGCGGAACAGACGCACCAATCTATACACGGAGACGAGAATAACATTACAAGCACAGGAGACCCATCAAGGGGCACCAGTGGTGGAAGGGGCGGCAGCCAGGAACCTAACAGGGTACAGGCCAGACCGGTGACGCAGCCAACAGGAAGCTGTCACTGAGTCACTCAAGGATGACTCAGTCTACGGGAAGCTGTCACTACGGGAAGCTGGCACAGTACTGGCAGAGCCGTTAGTTCTAAGGAAGTACAAAAGTAGTCACCAAGTCATAAAACGCGTGAGAGCACCGCAATTCATGCTGACACTCCACCTATGACACAGGTGACATACAATACTACTTCTCCACCTATGGCACTGGGGACATAGAACTATATGTAATAGATTAAAAAAAAAAAAATCAAAGAACTCCGAAAAATCGAGAGAACTTCAAATGCGCTTCTGGAACAAGACCATACATAAAGAACCTGAGGATCTCATTAGAATGGCTCTTGAGGAATCTTTTGACTCCAACACTGGCTGGGTTCATGACTTGCGTTGTGCTCTCCACAAGCTAGGATCCAGTAAAAACATCAACATTTTGGAGGCTGTCGATGTCGAAGGTATTATGTCTGAAGTTTTTGAGTCATGGAGGTTTAAGTACCCAAGTGACACCAATGCAGTTAGAGACATCCCTGATGAGAGAAGGGTTGGCTTTAAACGCCTCCGATACCAAAAATGGTTCGCAGCCAACAGCAATGATGAGAATGGCTTGATTCCCTTTACATCCGCCTTACATAAGCAGGATCAGATTCGTTCTATAGCACAGTTTAGAATGGGTTCCCATTGGCTGAACACAGAAAGAATGAGGGTGGTGGATAGAGCACACATCCCTCGCTCAATGAGACACTGTCAAATGTGTGGGTTCCAAAAACCTGAGGATGAAATGCATATGTTTGAGTGCCCTTTTTATAATGATATTCGCCTTCGCTACCAGAAGCTGTTTACAGATATTTATAGGCATGTCCATGAGGATACCGACTTAACCGTATGGAATGTGGAATTCTGCGATTCCACATTCAGAAACTTTATGAATGGAAATGGCACTAAGTCTTTTTGGAGCAACCTAGCCGACTATCTTTCTACTTGTAGAAGAGCAAGACAGGAAGCCCTGGACTGCTTAGTGGCACCGTAATTTATTATCCCTTTTTTTTCTTCTTGTGACTTCTCATTTGTTAGCTTCTTACCTCCGCCACTGTAAGTGGTTGAGATCTGGGTCCTGCTCTAGGGGGTTTAATACCTACGCCACCAAAACGGTGGTTGGGAGTTTGGTTTGTTTGTCCTCGACACACCCCTGATGTAATGGGTTTTTTTGCTTTGTGGGTGCTTTTTCTTTTTGTTTAAAGCACAGAGTCTCATACACCCTCGCGGTGTCAAGTAGACTTTAACATGTAATGTAAATGGAACCCAAAGGGTTATAGGAAGGAATGAAACAAGGCAAAAACCAAAAATTTGCCAAGTTAGAAAGAGATGAAAACCGAATATCAAAGATGGGTAACAACGGTATAGAAAACCCGATCCGGGAATAGGAACCTAATGCCAAACAATGATAACCAAAGAAACCGATGTAACCAGAAGAAAAAAAATTACCCTAAGAAGAAGCGGTCATTCCAAGCATTCGGACAAACCTCCAGAACACAGCAGGATCAAGGGGCTTGGTGAAGGGGTCAGCACAGTTGTCCTTAGTGTTAACATAGGCAACATCCAGTTGGCCATCCTCCACCAGCTCCTTGATGTAGTGATGAATAACATCAATGTGCTTGCTGCGAGGGAGTAGCTGCCAGTCATTGGCCCAACTCAGAGACCCTAAGTTGTCACCCTGAATGGTAACCAGAACACAAGGCAGACCCAGATCTACCCTCAACTTCTTCAACCATTGCACCTCCCTGGCAGTCTGAGACAAGGCCTGATACTCAGCCTCACTAGAGCTAATGGCAACAGTGGGCTGCCTCTTGCTCATCCAGTTCACTACGCACCCCCCAGCAAGCACAGCAAAGCCAGTCTGAGACCTCCTGTTAGATCCATCATCAGCAAAGGATGAGTCACTAAAGACAGTAAAAGAGAACTCAGGGCTGTGGGTGTAAGTGAGTCCCAGGTGGGAATGTGATCTCAAATACAAGAGCAAACGCTTGGCTGCCCCCCAGAGGGGGACGGTAGGGTGAGCAGAAAACCTGGACAGGTAGCTCACAGCAAAAGAAATATCAGGCCTGGTGCAAGTAGCCAGGTATAGCAAAGCACCCACAAGAGATAGGTACTGGCTATTAGAGGGCAGGGGGTCTCCAGGGGGGTCAGTAACGGTGGACTTGGCCATGGGGGCACCAAACTTGGGCTTGGCAGCAGCAGTAAGACCAAACTGCTCCACCAGATCAACAATGTAGGAGTGCTGGGAGAGGTTGATCTGAACACACCTGCCTTCAGAGTCAAGTGTAACAGCCATGTCCAACGAGAGGAACTGAACCGGTACACCCATCTCTTTGACCTCCCAGCCAGCTTTCTCCATAGCCTTGATCAGCAAAGCATACCTATCCAGCTCACTAAAAGCACAGATAAAATCATCAACATAGGTCAGGACATAGCTCCACCCACCAATAGAATCCCTCCTAAAATACAGAGCAGGTTCTGCCTTGCACATAGTAAATCCATGTGCAACCAAAACCCGCTTGACATCCCTACTCCAAGCCCTGGGCGCCTGCTTCAAACCATAAAGGGACTTGATCAGTTTGCACACAAGGGGAACACCGTTAGGACCAAGTACCTTAAAGCCTTCAGGCTGGTGGCAGCAGTACAGGTCCAGACCAGGTTCTAGCTTAGCATTCAGAAATGCAGTCTTGATGTCCAGCTGCCGAACAAACATCTTCCTATGAGTGATGGCAGCCAGGAGCACCCTCAGACCTGCTTTAGAGGAGACGGGGGCATATACGTCATGAAAGTCCAGCCCAGGACGCTGCAGAAAACCACGGACCACAAAACGTGCCTTGAAGCGCACAGAACCATCAACCCCAACCTTCTTCACAAATAACCACCTGCCAGACAGGATCCTCTGTTTAGGAGGCTGTGGAGTGAGTGCCCAAGTACCATAGGCATGAAGGGACGCCATCTCATCCTTCATAGCAAGCAGCCATTGATCCCTGTCAGGGTTGGTAGGAAGCATGGCAGCTTTATAGGTTAGTTCAGTGGAGGTGGAAATGTATGCCCCCACGTACAAGCAGTGTACTTGTACATGAGCAGCGGGGATATCAGCAGTATCAGTAGTAACCGGTAGTAAAGCCCCCAGCGCAGCACTAATGCCTGGTTGAACAAGGCCGGCCTTATTTGCCTCTATGTCATCGAAGCCTGGGTCGACCGGAACACCCCAGCCATACGCAGTATCAGACCCGGACCAGTGTTCAAGATCATCACTCACACTCTCGGTGACGGCCACATCGTTACAATGCCTTGTCCGGTGTAAACCACCAGGGACAGCAGGAGGCGAAGGGATCAACAGCGCCCGCGAGCCATCCGAACAGGTGGACGGGGGGTGGCAACTAGTGGACAGTGGACCTATATCAGGCTCCACTATGACCTGAGGCTGTCCTAATCCTAGAGCTTCGCCGACGAAACGTGGCGCAGAGGAGGGCCTGGCGACCCCCTGAGATTCGGGTAAATTTACGTCTGAAAGGACTTCGGAATCCCACCCGTCCAGTACCTTCACACGCAATGCAGCACCATCAGCCCCTGACCTGGGACGCAAAGTCATCCCATGACCAGGGCAGCGGTCGACAATTGGGGTTGGTAAGGGATCTAAGGCATTAACCGCAGAATCAGGCATATGTCCGTTGATGGCAGCAGGGATGCGAGAAACATACGGTGACCCGTCATAAGGGGACAGCCCAGGTATGCAGTTATAGCTAAACTGCTCATAGAAAAGTACATCACGACTCTCTACTACCTGGCGCAACTTAGGAACCCAAACAAAATAACCCTTACTCACCAGAGAATACCCAACTGTTATAGACCGGTTCTCCCGGTTCAGCTAGAGTGTCTTAGTGCGCCAGGCCTTCTGCCTGGAAGCTTCCATAGTAGTGCCTCCGCCCGTTAGGGCCAGCACCTACCGGCGGCAGTACCCTGAGGTACTGTCGCCTTTTCCCTTCTTATACCTAGCTTGCCGCCTGGCATGTTATCACGATTGTAAACGTAGCACCTTCGCCTACTCCCTGTGTCAGTCCTCACGAGATAATACTCCGGAAGCTAAAGGTTATCGCTCACCACGCCGTCCCGTGTTCCACTGCAACAGTCTTCCACGCCTGTTACCCTGTCCGTAGATCCCGAGCTCCCGCGCACCTGCAGTGCCTTCCACAGTTGCCGCCGCAACAACCGAAGGAAAAGGATCTCAGTTGCAGAATCTTCTCTGATTGCTAGGCCCCCCCCGCTGGACCACCAGCCCCCAACAGTCTCCCCAAGACCCCGCTGGACCGCCAGTACGTTGCCCCCGCAACAAACCCCTCTCTGAGTCTACCCAAGACCCCGCTGGACCGCCAGTAAGTTGCCCCTGCAACAATCCCCTCTCTGAGTCTACCCAAGACCCCCCTGTACCACCAGTACGTTGCCCCCGGAACACCAACCACCCCACTGCGTCACGCCAACAATTCCTTTCTCCCAATCCCGCCATCCCCTTACCTCTCCGGCCCCGCAAGCCAAATCTCCTGCCCAAAAGTCCCCCCCCCCCCCCTCCCTTCCCGTCCCCTACTTCCAGTAGGAGATCTCCAATTCCTCCAGTACCCTCACCACCCCTTTTCCCGCTTCTATCGTCGATCTTCAACTTCCTCATTTCCGCTCTGAGCTCTCCTTCGCCACCATTGCGGACCCTGCTCGGAGCCAGCTCTCCAACTTTACCGATCAACCCCCTGACTACTTCATATGGGGGGACCTCTTGACCATCGACCTTCATGATTTTTGAGAGAGCCAACACCTCCTGCGAAGCCTCACCTTCTTGATGTCGTTGCCATATCCTGAACGTTTGAGGTTGAGCGAGATTACGCCTGCTCAATTCAACATCTATGAGCATGGCAAAGATTTGGTGAGTGGTACTCAATTATCTGTCGGGAAATCGCTAGAGCGCCTTATAGCATGGCGATCACCCAGGACGCTATGCTTAATTGGCGCCCGGACCAAGAGCCCCAGTCTCCCGATGATGATGATAATTACCCCGACAGAGAGGATTTCCCACATACGAGAATATGCCGCTATGCCAACGCGATTGCATTTAGGTTTGTAGTCAACTCCCTGTCTCCCACCCTTGCTCGAATCTTTGCTGCGCACACCAATGTTGCGGCAGAATTACTGCGCAACCTTAGATGGTACTTTGGAAAGATCAGCCCTGCCATGCCCGCACTTCATCTGTCTGTCCCGACTACTGCTCTTCCTTGCACCGCTATGCCCGCTTCAGTAGCCCTGCTAATGTCTATTAGATCACAGTATGCTGCTCCCTGTCCTCTCACAGACTGTGCTCTCAAAGATGGGGAGGACATTGATAGTGATGATGACGGGAGTGATCATGCTTCCCTCCAAATTGATCCTATCATTTTCCTAGAAACTGTCCTATCAGCAGACCTCCTTGCTTTGATTGATGATGGTACTGATCAGTTCGGAGAGAGGTATAATGTCATGAACAATAAGGCTGTCTATGCCTACTTTGATAGAGTCAGAATTGATGATGATCCTAGTGTCACCCCTGCTGGCTACACTGCCATAGAATCTGCCATAGCACTTGCAGCCCCGACCGTTGCATTTAAATATGCCACCATCCCACACACGGCCACAGCCACACCTGCCCTTCATCCCACTCAGACTAGACTGGTACCAACTGTGCGTAGTAAGATGTTTTTCTATACTCATGCAAATGACAACACCATGGTTAACTCTGAACTACCTGCCCCTCTCCACACGCAGCCAGTGGATGGATTTGATCACTTGCATGGGGGGGAACTTCCCCCACACACTGCCATGGAACCTGGCACACCACATGCATCTACCTGTCCCGCACACACATCCACCACCTCCACCACACAGGAAAGTGACAGCACAAGTACATCCAGTACACGTGATGGAGACATTCTCACACCCATCAAACACGTAACCACCCCATCCATTACATCAGCATCAGCACCACCAGATGACAGAGCCATTACCTCCACAGCCTGCCATCCTGCTATTCACGCCATTAGAGTGCTGATCTCATCAATGACAAATGGTAGGGATAACAAATCCAGTCTCAACCACCCTTCACCACCTGTCCCACCACTTCCCCCGGAAGATGACAAGAAACAGATTAGTGTCCACGTCACCTGCAGTAATGCACCCATCATTGCATGTTCACTTGCACTACCACTCCCGGACCATAGCACTGGTTTTCCCCACATCTGCTCCACATCTGCCCCTACCAGCATGCGGTACCTGCCCCACCCTTCCTACTACAATAGGAACCGCAAGGCTCTGCGCCTCCCTGTGGGCATTGGGTAAATGCTAACTTAATCTAGAGACAAGGGAAAGGATATTGAATGGGGATACGGTGATTTGATTATCTGTACTGATCTGAGTGATTAATCCTCATAACGTTGATTGGATCTGATCTATATGATCTGTAGAAAGTAATGATCTGACGTGCCCTGTCTTCCCCCAAGAGATGTACCACTTTAGTCACAGATCTGTATATTGTTGCCCTGATCTGACGTTATCATGACTGATCATTACCATGTATGCATTTGTGCACTCACCTCTGAGGTGACTAATGTATATATGATCTGCTCTGACCTGATCTGATCATGGTGCATTCTCATGTACTGATGCTTGTATATGGACCATTGCACAAATGTACTGATGTACAGATGTACAATGGTGCAACCACTCACTGATGCTCACTGACATGTGCCTCGATGTACTGCAATGCATTAGTGTATTGCTCATGCTGTGAGCGAGCGGTACCCTCGCTGCACGGGGGGGATACATTGATCTAACACACTCATGATGCACTGATCTGAGTATTATGATCTGACTTCACACTGATCTGATCTGGTCGCAAGACAGCTGTTTCATGTGCACTCACCACGCAATGATTACATTGACCTTCATTCCCATGCTGATCCCTAGACAGTGAGCGATACCCTCGCTTCCTGGATTAAATCTGCATGTGACATAATTGTCTCTCAATTGATCTGCAGCCATCCTGGTCTGCACCTTTCCCTCCCAAAATTTCTACCTACCCAGCAGCTCCCTAGATGTATGCTAATGACATGCAGTCCCCTAGCAGGCCCTACAAGCTCCTTAGCTTCTCACCAGCCCCAACAACCTGGCATCAGACTACTGTCCCTGGATGACTCCCCAGCACCTGTGTTTTTGCGTGTACCCCCTGGCCTGCTTGTCAATTTCTTTTTTTTAGAATGAACACTCTAGGAATTTAAATCCCGTCCTGCCATTTACTAACACAGCAGTTTGACTACATTTATTTTCTCGCCACCTCTGGCGCCTCTAGTGACATGCTGTTTTAAATCTGATTTCTCAGCATGTACCTCCCATCTGAAAGACAGGTCTATGTACTGTCAAGCCTACCTTCCTATATCTTATAACTGATACTGGAAGTATCTCATCATATCCTTCCATCTGGATTGATAGTCATGAGCCAGCGGGGGATGTCTACCTTAAGTTATTTCTCATAATGTCACCGTAATTTGCGGATTCATTAAGAGCCCCCAAATTATGGGGGGAATAGTATGTTGACCTTATGTATTTCTCTTCGTTCTGATTCCTTAGTTGACAAGGCCTTTGGCTGCATCTTCCTGGCAGCTCCACAGCTGGAATCCAGTCTTATCTAGATTTTATCTTGTTGAATCTTGCAGCTTCCTGCAGCTCCTAGGAGTTCACCCCCTTCCTGGCAGCTATCAAGCTGGAATCCAGTCCATGTTAAATGTATCTTGCCTGAAGTGCACCTTTATCCTTGACCAGGATTCCCCTCTTGCTCTGTACCTCAACATGTACATCTGAGCTCCCCTCCTAGTGTGACTACCTTCCAAGCTTGGCCCCATGCTTCTTGGTAATCACATTATTAAGTAGTTAGTATATTTTTCACTCTAGACTTCCCTTTTACTTTGAACCTCCTAAATTCCATGAATTCTTCTGAATGAAGAATACACGGAATTGGGGGGGATGTTATAGACCGGTTCTCCCGGTTCAGCTAGAGTGTCTTAGTCCGCCAGGCCTTCTGCCTGGAAGCTTCCATAGTAGTGCCTCCGCCCGTTAGGGCCAGCACCTACCGGCGGCAGTACCCTGAGGTACTGTCGCCTTTTCCCTTCTTATACCTAGCTTGCCGCCTGGCATGTTATCACGATTGTAAACGTAGCACCTTCGCCTACTCCCTGTGTCAGTCCTCACGAGATAATACTCCGGAAGCTATACCAACCAGTCTACCAGATAACGCCCTTTCGCCTAGCTTGTTGCGTTTCTTCCCATTGACTAAGGTAACATAGCAAGGGCAACCAAACACACGCAACAACGACACATCAGGTAGAACCCCAAAGAACAACTCATGAGGAGTCTTGTCACCCTGATTGGGCAGCCGGTTACGTAGGTAACAAGCAGCTAGGAAGGCATAGGGCCAGAAAGACTTAGTAAGCTTAGACTCCAAGTGGATACTCCTAGCTATGTTCTGTAAGACCCCATTGTACCTTTCCACAGTTGCATACTGCTGAGCACTGTATGCCATAGATAATTCATGCACAGCACCAACCGATTCTAACCAATCCTCGAACCACTTTACTAGAAATTCCTTAGCCCTGTCAGATCTGAGACACTTGAAAACAAAACCATGCAGCTGAGTCATCCATCTGAGGATGGTAGTTTGAACTGGTAAGGGAGCTTCATCCTTGGTCCTCAAGCACAATACTTCAGCATAGCCAGAGTATTGGTCTGTGAGACACAGAACATAAAACTCCCCACGCAAGCCCCTAATATGAAATGGTCCCATGATGTCCAAGTGAAGGCGTTGTAAAGGTGCACGGATCTTAGTTTGGCTTTCTTTAGGAAAAGGGATACGTTTTGCCTTAGCCTTTTGACAAGCATCACATGGGATCTTAGACAGTCTTTTCACCTGTTTGAGAGTGAGGGGTAAGTTCTTAACCAAACCCTTCCTGACAAGGTTGTGCATGGCGTCATAGCCAGGGTGACCCAGCCGCCTATGCCACAACCATTCAGGAGTGGTAGGGATAACAACTCCACCATCCTCATCAACATCAAGTGCAAAGACTGGATAATGTACAGCACTCAACAAACGGCCACGAGGGGTGTGACAAGGCCTACAGGTAAATTTGTACACACCATCACTGGAGGCAGGGAAAGACCAAAGGACAGAAGAGCCCTGAGTGGCAGTACAACTAAGACTATCAAAAGAAATCTTGCAGTTGTGAGCATGAGCCACAGCATTTACTGACAGGAGGTTCACCGGACAGTGAGGGATGTAGAGAACATCAGTTAAAGTGATTGATGTTGGTAACCAATCACTACATAACACAATGGATCCCTGACCCACCGACCGTTGAACCACTCCATCACCAAATTTAACTGATGGCCCATCCTCAGAAGCATGATACACGGTGAACAGAGACAGATCACCTATGATTGACATCCCAGCTCCAGAATCAACATGCCAGATACCCTCATACAGGCTCGGGCTACAGACATTTGAAAACTTCGAAGTGCAGGAGAATAGGACAGAGCTTACCTCCTATTTCTTGGCCATAGCAAACCCATCGATCTGGGCCTGCAGGGAGGACAGCTGCTTTGGAGTAAGCGCACCCGGAAGGGCTAGGGCAATGGGCACTGGAGCAGTAACCTGTACACCAGGCCTGGTCCTTCGCAGGTGCGGGTGCTTCGTAAAACAGCGATCCTCCGAGTGGGTCGTCTTGCTAGGGCATGGGCCCCAAGTGCAATCCAGACGTCTCTTGAGGGAACCGGAACCCTGAGAACCAGATCCCTGCCCACGCTGAAATGCAGCATTGGCAGGAACCTGGGGAGCGTCCCGGGACCAACCAGGATGCCTGGAGTCGGACTTGGGGAGAGCTATGTTCAAGATGTCAAGAGACCTATATTCCTCAAGACAAGACCAGTACCCAACAGGCTGTCTGTTAGCTAACAACGTACCATACTTGATCCGCAGCGACTAAAACCGGATCAGACGGATACCCTGATCTATAGTTTCCATGGCGTGACGCTGAGTCACCGGATGCCCAGCACTGCGGAGGTCAGTGCAGATACCGCGAACCCTGCGAAAGAATTCATCTACGCGGTCAGAAGGACCCATGTGTGCACCAAGAAGCTCGGCGCGCATGAGAGGGACTCTAGAGGCAAGGGCTCGGACTGCCTCTTCTGGATATCAAGAAAGATATCCCGAGGTTTGGCAAAGTCCTGGTATACCTTGACCATATCATCCTCCATGTTCGCGAGCATCATGGTTAAGCACATGAACTCCTGACGGTCCAGGGGCAGGGCACTGAAACCCAACAGTGCAGGATCCACCCGAGACTCACCATGAGAGGCCGAAGATCCAGCAGCAGGAGTAGGGGTCAGAGGAGCCAAAGACTTACGAATATCAAAAAAATACTCAGCAGCAAGACCAGCGTCATAAGCGCGCTGGTCATCTAAGGTCCTAATCTCAGGCAGGGACCTCGCAACACTCACTACCAACTCGAAATCAGGGTTAACTGGACAGAAAGGGATGGGACTTTCACAAACTGGTAACCGAGCCTTTCATGATCCCTACGCCTCACGCCACCAAAGGAGACACCATTATCAGGGGGATATCTGATCCCGGAAGTGACTGGACCAAGAAAGGACCGACACTGGGAACCCAGCTCAGAGAATGCCATCACTCGGCAATGTTTCAGCTTTACGCTCACATTAGCCATAGTAGCTTGCATGTCCATCCGACCGTACAGAGTGCGGTTCATGGACTCACCATCACGTCGAGCTTGGTTGATCAGACGGAAGTGCTTCAGTTGCAGATTCGGAGGAGGTCCTCCAGTGAGCAGATGCTCCCAAGACTCGCATGACAGCGAAGGCGAAACAGGAGGAGGGCCAGGGGCAGGAGGAAGCTCCACCGGCGGAGGCGGAGGGGGCTCCTGCGAGGGACCAGCAGAAGATGTGCGGGCAGAAGAAGCAGCAGCTTCACGAGCACGAGTATGGTAGCCAGGGAGGCCACGCTCCATGGGAACAGATGCAGAGGTGAAAGAAGCAGAGCTCCTCATCAAAGTCGGCTTGGCCACATCCGGGTGAACCAGTGGAGGAGGCACAAGCGGAGGCGCAGACGAAGGCTCGGGCTTAAACTCAGGCGACGACACAGGCGGAGGCGCATACTGAGGAGCATGCTCATAAACCGGCGAAACTGTAAAAGTCTCAAATACTCGAGTAGCAGCAGCCGACGGAGTCACTCCACCGAAGTCAGCACTCGTAGCACTCTTCAAGTTATCATCATCATCTGTACCCTCAGAAAAGTCATCATCCTCGCTGAAGCGGGCAGTAGGAGGCTTCGGCTCTGTTGCGTACCGAATGATCTGTGTCTGTACACAACACAGATTCATCAGAACATCCTCAACTGCAGGGGAGAGGCGTTGAACAATACGAGAAGGAACCGTAAAGGTGGAGGATTGATCGGGGGGGGGTTACTTCCACGATGGCGGAAGGATCCTCCTCTCCGGCAGCAGAGGCCGCTGGCGCGCAATCATCTAGCCAATCTGTAGGAACCTTGATCTCTTTTGGTAAGACAAAGTCGCAGCCATTGCTAACAATGACGCTGCGCATCCCGCGCGTCCATGGAACACCATTTTTATCGGTGAGTTTCACGAAGCCGGCAGGAGGCCCTCGCGGAAGTAGCATTTAAAGAGCAGTGGTAGTAAATGAAGGACCGTATAACCTATCAGCTTGTATGCGCTCCGTAGAGTAGACAGAGATGAAAGCAGCGGAACAGACGCACCAATCTATACACGGAGACGAGAATAACATTACAAGCACAGGAGACCCATCAAGGGGCACCAGTGGTGGAAGGGGCGGCAGCCAGGAACCTAACAGGGTACAGGCCAGACCGGTGACGCAGCCAACAGGAAGCTGTCACTGAGTCACTCAAGGATGATTCAGTTTACGGGAAGCTGTCACTACGGGAAGCTGGCACAGTACTGGCAGAGCCGTTAGTTCTAAGGAAGTACATAAGTAGTCACCGAGTCATAAAACGCGTGAGAGCACCGCAATTCATGCTGACATATGGGTGTGTCTCCATCACGTGTGCTGGATGTACTTGCATATGCACTAAGGTTCCCCCCATGCAAGTGAGGATCAGCAGAAGCTGCAGATGAGTGTGCAGGTGTGTGTGCAGGTGCATGTGTAATGCCAGGTGTCTAGGGTTGGAGTGGTGGTGAGTTGTGGAAACCAGCTGCAATGCATAACTCCGTCCATGTGGATGGTAGATCTTGGACTAGAGACCAGTCTAGGGGTGTTGCTGGGAAACCTGGTGGTGGTTGTAAGCAGATAAGTTGGAGAGGTTGGTTTGATTCACTACCTGGGTCTGCATCTGCATCTGCTGGGACTATCCAATCTGGTCTATAAATCAGGTTCCCCCCATGCAAGTGAGGATCATGGAGGGAACTGCACCCATCAGGAGCTGCTGTGTGTGGGGGGGCAGAGTGGACAGATGTGTCCTCGACAGGGACACAGAGTGCTGCAGCATGTGATGTGTGTAGTGCTGGAACATGGTTGTCGACAGATAAGGGTGGCATTGCATCAGCATGTGAGGGTGCATGGTACATGGTTGCCTCATGCACGCGAATAGCAAGATCAGTAGGTATGCCCTAGTAGGTCCAGAGTGTGGAGGTGGGGAAGAATTCTCTTACCCATTTATCATGGAGTTGCTTCATTCTAGTCTCATATTCCATGTCATAGATCTGACGTTCCAAGTTTTGGATTGTATGGTTTTGTTCTTGGATCTCATGGTTTTGGGCTTGGATTGTATAGTTCAACTCTGAGATAATGGGGTTTGGGGCAGGGTTTACTTTACGGGCAGGGACAGTCCTAGGGGCAGGAACAGTCCTAGGGGCCTTCTTAAGGGTAGGGACAGTCCTAGAGGCAGGGACAGTCCTAGAAGCAGGGACAGTCCTAGGGGCTGGAACAGTCCTAGGGGCAGAAACAGTCCTAGGGGCCTTCCTAAGGGTAGGGACAGTCCTAGAGGCAGGGACAGTCCTAGGGGCAGGGGCAGTCCTAGACGTGGCACACATGCTGGCAGGCTGGGGTGTAGGGGCTGTAGCATCACTATCATCATGGCTATTTGTAACACAATCTGTGGCTGGGGACTTATTGGCATAAAAGGCTCTCAAGTACCACATAGTGTGGTTGGGACTAGAGATATTCTTGCTTTTCAGCATATGTTTAATGCCAGGGGACAGATGCTCATTAATGATTTTCATGGAGCTGGCGATCTCATGACATAGTAGCCCTAGGCGATTACCTAGCCAGGGGCTGTCAGGAGGCAAAAGCTTGTCGTCAATGAAGATGTCCCAAAAAGTCGAAGCACCTCTCCATCAAAGATCATGATGCGCCAGGATTAGACGACGGCTGCTGAGCGAGTCCAGCTATAATATCGTCCGCTCAATGATCAGAAGATTCCCCCATTCGGCTGTAGTGGCTATCACAGCCGGAATGTGATGATGTAGCAGATTACGAAGGATAGGGGGGTGGGGGGGGGGGGGGCTGGAGAAGGGAGCAGAGGGAGACGTTAGAGCTCGCGTTCGAGCAGGGTAGCAAAGGTGGCGAAGGGGAGCTCATCAGAGCAGGGATGAGGAAGGGAGAAATGGAGATCTCTACACGAAGTAGCGAATGGGAACGACGGTCTTGGAGAGGAGGAAATGGAAGCTCCGAGCAGTGTAGACAAAGATGTCGGAGTTGAAGCTCAAAGCAGGAATTTGGGGGGGGGGGGGGGGGGGGGGGGGGGGGGGGGGGGGGGGGGGGGGGGGGGGGGGGGTGGGGGGGGGGGGGGGGGGGGGCGCCTTGCGACGGTTGTCAGTTCTTCAGTCTTGGTAGTGTGTTCGGAGGCAAGGGAGGTGGCGTTGGTAGTAGCAGGGGGGGGGTAAGGGGGTGACGGATTCAGTGAGCGGAAGGGGAGGGTTGGTTGGGGTGGGTGGCTTGCGATGCGTGCAGGCTGGAATATCTCCGTCGGCACAAACAATCTCAATCTCAATCTCAAAGGATTGGTAACGCTGTGTATGATCTAATGAGTTAGCAACTCACGTCAAAGATCTACTCAGACTCCTGGACTGCGTCTACGTTTCGTCTTGGACGGATGGTAGAGACAACGGGAGAGTTGTGTGGGCAGTAGGCGAGGCAGCGCAGGTTAGATTTCTAACGTGAACACGTAGACAATCCAGGGCCAAAAGCAGTACTCAAGCCGTCGAGCTAGTCTGAGGGAAAACTATCACCTTGTGCAGGGCAGAAGATCGTCCTTGGCACAGGCGCAGTGGCGTTGCTTCGGTTAGTGTTCAGGGACCATGACCTTTTGTTGGTTACACAGTGAAGACTGAAGTAGAAGGAAGGTACACGCAACGAGTGCGCTTATATAGAAGACGGGAGTCTGCAGGAAGATCCTGCAGACCCGTGTAGGCCACAGCTAGCCTGTGGCCTAGCGGCAGGCAACTCGGGACCAGGAGAGGCCAGGTACCGGTATGCATTATGCCAACTCAGTGTCCGACGTATATCGGACAATAACAGTGTGCGTACCAGCATGATCTATAACGGCTCAACAACATCCTATGAGCGCCTATGGTATCAACATCTGGCGATCCGTCTGTGTTCAAATTATATTCAGAATTGCGGGAGATGCAATCACCATGGAACAAGGGCGTGACCGCCCTTGTGTTGGACCAGGGGATCCTCTGGGGATGGGGATGGGGATGGGGATGGGGATGGGGATGGGGATGGGGATGGGGATGGGGATGTGTAGCCCCGCTGTCACTAATGTAGTTTTGTGTGCGGTGTGCGGTGTGTGTAACCTTGTTGCTGCCCTCGTGAACCTTGTTGCTGCCCTCGTGGCTGTTCTTGCGGAATGTGTGTCTCGTATACCGCGCTTTGGTACACAGTTGCGCGTTACCTCATAAATTGGGGCTGTGCACACTCCGGCTGTGTCAAGGCAGTCTCCTTCGGGATGTCTTGACTGCCGAATCCAAACGTCAAGTGGTTTGGGGCGCAGTTTGACTTAAATCTACCTGGAAGATGAGGTGACGTGACTAAAAATACAACTAGTCTGAAATTTGCTTCGAGTCGGAGAAGAGGGGACTGCCTCCGCTAGTTTATTGAGCTGCCTGCCGTTTGCAGAAGTTGGTGCGGTCCATTTTCATTTTTTGCAGGCGAACCCTTAGGTCCCCTAGCGCACCCGTTTTGCGCATCCGTTTTGCTCGCCCGATTTGCGCACCCGGCAGTACGCCTGATGTGCCGAAATCGCTACCCATGGAGGGGCGGTAATCACCTCCACGACCAATCACTCAGACGGGCTTCCTGTCCTCGTCGGTATTCAGGGTTATTTTTAAGGAATGAAAATCCTTGAAAACTAGAATCATGTGGTGCTATTGTTGGCCAGATCTTGTTACACAACTAGAGATTGTGATGCTATTGTTGGTCCCGCTCCAGCCTCTAGCAATAGCACCAGCTTAATAAGTGAGACCTAACGAACACAAAGTGGAACGAACCAGAACTTTCAATTCGGATCCCGGTTGTTGAACCCATATGTTAAGTGTGGGAAAAAGAGCCAATGACCGCACACTCAAAAGAGCGAGAATAACCGCACAATGCAGAGGGGCGAGTGCGGGATGACTGCAAATCCCAACCCCGCAACAAAAATCACGGTTCTCTCTGGTTCTCTTTGAAATTTACTGGGTTAGAGTGTTAGACCAACAGAAAGTTTGTCATTTGGTACCCCTAGAAAAACAGTCAGCTAGCCAGCCCCAAAAGCAACCAGTCAGTCTGCCAAACACCTGTCAGCCTACCAAAAACCCACCCAGCAGCCAGCTATTCAGATAGGGCTCCCTAGATCTCTTAGTAGCCCTGATACCCCTGCGATGCACCCTGATACCCCTGCGAGGCAGCCAGCGGTCAAGGTCGAAGCACGCAATGGAAGCAGAGAAAGCAATACTCAAAGCGAAGCTATGGAAGCAAGCAAATCGAAGCAAACTGTGGTAGTAAAGCAATCCCAGTCGATGCGAAGCTGTGGAAGCAAGGGAAGTCGAAGGGAACTTTGGGAGCTGTGCAAGAAAAATCGAAGCGAAATCTCCCCCACCTTAACTCTCTGCTCACGCTTGTTCTCTCCATCGACGACGACATCCTAAAAAGTCAGCTCGTCGTCGACATCGTCGTCCACTTGGGTAGGGCTTGGCAAGGGGCAGGGCCATGGCGGGCTCCCCCAATGACGATGCCCTATTTTTGAGCCGAAAAGGCTGGAGATGGTCTTATACTTTTCGGCAGGAAGCGCGTGTGACTCGTTCTCATGGCGTCAATTTTGTCAAAAAGGGGGCACAAGTATTTCAACACCCGGGGCTGTTACTTGCTAGCCCTAACTGACTTTGGTACTGATGTATGTACGATGACCAAGGGGAGGCGGACGCGAAACTAGAGATGCACGGTGCGATTCCGCCCAGGGATTTGTCGTCAAACTAGAGATTTGGGGTGCGATGAGCAAGGGCCAAATACGACCCGTAATCGCATATGGTTCAAAAAAAAAGTGTTGAAGATTTCCGATTTGACGTTTTGGCGATTTTAGTTATGTTCGAAGTCCTGGTGGTGTTGCTACATTTTTATTTCGCGTGCCATTAGGTAGCAAGATATTCCTTCTCAGGTGCAGCCAAGGTCTACGAAAACGCATAAACTCAAGACATAGTAGCCATTCTCCTCTGTGCAATGAGCGATGATTCCTCACCACCAAATGTTTACCGCCCCTCCATGGGTAGCGACTTCGGTACATCAGGCGTACTGCCGGGTGCGCCAAACGGGTGCGCCAAACGGATGCGCTAGGGAACCTAAGGGTTCACCCTACAAAGTGCATTTAGACCGCACCAACTGACGTTTGCAAACGGCAGGCAGCTCGATAAACTCGCAAATTCAGTCAACCATTCTCCGACTCGAAGCAAATTTCAGACAAGATGTATCTTCAGTCACGTCAACTCGTCTTCCAGGTAGATTTAAGTCAAACTGCGCCCCGAACCATTTGACGTTGGGATTCGACACTCAAGTCTTCCCGAAGGAGACTGCCTAGTCACAGTCGGAGGGTGCACAGCCCCAGTTTATGAGGTAACGCGCAACTGTGTACCAAAGCGCGTTAAACGAGACACACGTTCCGCAAGAATAGCCACGAGGACAGCAACAAGGTTACGCAAATCGCACACCAAACAACCCTAGCTCCCCATCCCCAGCGGATCCCCATACCTAACACGAGGGCAGAAACAAGGTTACACACACCGCTCACCGCACACAAAACAACCCTAGTTACCGCCCCTCCTTGGTTACAGCGGGCCTACCCATTACAATCCCTAGCCACCAGCGGATCCCTTGGTCCAATTGGTCCAATCCAACACAAGGGCGGTCACGCCCTTGTTCGCGACTTTCTGTCTGTTTTCGGCGGAGCCCCACCTCCCAGTCTGGCAATCCCAGCCCCGCTCCAGCCAGCCTGGCAATCCCGCTGTCCAGGGGGCCCTGTCGGTGTCGTTGTCCGACCGACGACCGAGACGAAACCAAGAAGGGGCCGACGACCGAGACGAAACCAAGAAGAGGCCGACGACCGAGACGGAACCAAGAAGGGGCCGCACCCCTGACGCTGTGCCTGCACCTATCGCTCTCTCCCCGCTCGGAATCCACCCAACAACAAAGAGCAAACAACAACAGCAGCAGCAGCGCTAACCATCATTACAATGAGAACACTGCGCTTGGGCAAACGGCGCTTCAGCAACCGCAGGAATTCGGGCAGCTAAAATCGCCAGAATTCGGACAGCTCATGTGACAGATAACAATCCGTCACCTGCGCTACCTCGAGGTGGCGACGACTTCCCCGAGGAACGGTCCGGACCGTTTGACAGGTCACGTCAGTTCCCCTTCCTCGGGGAAGTCGTCACAGCTCAAATCTCCTGCTCGGAACAATAAAAGCAGCTACGCGCGAACTCTATCCCTATCTTCAACGTTCAGAATTTAATGAGATCCGTAACTCTTGCAGGAGCTCTCGGCGTGCTGCTCGCGTTTAGCTGTACTCAACACTGCGTGCCCCAGCCTGGCAGAGCCGTATCAATACCACTGCTGCGCAACTTCGTGTGCCATCGTGTGGCGATGCTTCTCGTTGTTGCTCTTCTCCCAGTTTCAGCTGCGAAGGTAACCCCATTCTATATGCACGATTGATGAACCTTAGGTACCAGTAAGAATGACCAGCCTGTATCTGCTTCTGAAGCTCGACAACTGACTCCACATGTCCTTCGCCGAGCTCAGCAATTCACTGTCATGAAAACTAGCCACACTGCCTCACCCCTGCCTTGGAAATTTACAACGATCCAGACAATCCGGGACAGCAGCCTCCTTGCGTCATTGCGGCAGCGCAGGCAGCCGAGGATGCAGCCCAGGACAGTATCCTTGCATACATTGACACGGATCATTATGGTTATCATTATCACCAATTGTATTTATTTGCAGGTAATAGCCCAGCTACCACATTAATAGGCGCCTGGAGGGTTCGTACATGACGGCATATACGTCACTCTTTTATACGGACAATACCCAGGCCTGAAAATCGGCAAATCATAAATCGTCAACACTTATTTTCCCGTTATATATACCTATACCTAGGTATAGGAGCAATGCGGCAAAACGACCGGAAGCGATTAGGTAGCAAGATATAACGGTTTGATAAATATCTGGGGAAATTAACAATTTAATCATTTAACTATGTAATTAACTGGAAATGCCTGGATTTGTTGAAGTACCAGAAATCGGCAAATCGGCAAAACGACCGGAAGCGATTAGGTAGCAAGATATAACGGTTTGATAAATATCTGGCGAAATTAACAATTTAATCATTTAACTATGTAATTAACTGGAAATTCCTGGATTTGTTGAAGTACCAGAAATCGGCAAATCGGCAAAACGGCCGAAAGCGATTAGGTAGCAAGATATAACGGTTTGATAAATATCTGGGGAAATTAACAATTTAATCATTTAACTATGTAATTAACTGGAAATTCCTGGATTTGTTGAAGTACCAGAAATCGGCAAATCGGCAAAACGACCGAAAGCGATTAGGTAGCAAGATATAACGGTTTGATAAATATCTGGGAAATTAACAATTTAATCATTTAACTATGTAATTAACTGGAAATTCCTGGATTTGTTGAAGTACCAGAAATCGGCAAATCGGCAAAACGACCGAAAGCGATTAGGTAGCAAGATATAACGGTTTGATAAATATCTGGGGAAATTAACAATTTAATCATTTAACTATGTAATTAACTGGAAATTCCTGGATTTGTTGAAGTACCAGAAATCGGCAATCGGCAAAACGACCGAAAGCGATTAGGTAGCAGATATAACGGTTTGATAAATATCTGGGGAAATTAACAATTTAATCATTTACTATGTAATTAACTGGAAATTCCTGATTTGTTGAAGTACCAGAAATCGGCAAATCGGCAAAACGACCGAAAGCGATTAGGTAGCAAGATATAACGGTTTGATAAATATCTGGGGAAATTAACAATTTAATCATTTAACTATGTAATTAACTGGAAATTCCTGGATTTGTTGAAGTACCAGAAATCGGCAATCGGCAAAACGACCGAAAGCGATTAGGTAGCAAGATATAACGGTTTGATAAATATCTGGGGAAATTAACAATTTAATCATTTAACTATGTAATTAACTGGAAATTCCTGGATTTGTTGAAGTACCAGAAATCGGCAAATCGGCAAAACGACCGAAAGCGATTAGGTAGCAAGATATAACGGTTTGATAAATATCTGGGGAAATTAACAATTTAATCATTTAACTATGTAATTAACTGGAAATTCCTGGATTTGTTGAAGTACCAGAAATCGGCAAATCGGCAAAACGACCGAAAGCGATTAGGTAGCAAGATATAACGGTTTGATAAATATCTGGGGAAATTAACAATTTAATCATTTAACTATGTAATTAACTGGAAATTCCTGGATTTGTTGAAGTACCAGAAATCGGCAAATCGGCAAAACGACCGAAAGCGATTAGGTAGCAAGATATAACGGTTTGATAAATATCTGGGGAAATTAACAATTTAATCATTTAACTATGTAATTAACTGGAAATTCCTGGATTTGTTGAAGTACCAGAAATCGGCAAATCGGCAAAACGACCGAAAGCGATTAGGTAGCAAGATATAACGGTTTGATAAATATCTGGGGAAATTAACAATTTAATCATTTAACTATGTAATTAACTGGAAATTCCTGGATTTGTTGAAGTACCAGAAATCGGCAAATCGGCAAAACGACCGAAAGCGATTAGGTAGCAAGATATAACGGTTTGATAAATATCTGGGGAAATTAACAATTTAATCATTTAACTATGTAATTAACTGGAAATTCCTGGATTTGTTGAAGTACCAGAAATCGGCAAATCGGCAAAACGACCGAAAGCGATTAGGTAGCAAGATATAACGGTTTGATAAATATCTGGGGAAATTAACAATTTAATCATTTAACTATGTAATTAACTGGAAATTCCTGGATTTGTTGAAGTACCAGAAATCGGCAAATCGGCAAAACGACCGAAAGCGATTAGGTAGCAAGATATAACGGTTTGATAAATATCTGGGGAATTAACAATTTAATCATTTAACTATGTAATTAACTGGAAATTCCTGGATTTGTTGAAGTACCAGAAATCGGCAAATCGGCAAAACGACCGAAAGCGATTAGGTAGCAAGATATAACGGTTTGATAAATATCTGGGGAAATTAACAATTTAATCATTTAACTATGTAATTAACTGGAAATTCCTGGATTTGTTGAAGTACCAGAAATCGGCAAATCGGCAAAACGACCGAAAGCGATTAGGTAGCAAGATATAACGGTTTGATAAATATCTGGGGAAATTAACAATTTAATCATTTAACTATGTAATTAACTGGAAATTCCTGGATTTGTTGAAGTACCAGAAATCGGCAAATCGGCAAAACGACCGAAAGCGATTAGGTAGCAAGATATAACGGTTTGATAAATATCTGGGGAAATTAACAATTTAATCATTTAACTATGTAATTAACTGGAAATTCCTGGATTTGTTGAAGTACCAGAAATCGGCAAATCGGCAAAACGACCGAAAGCGATTAGGTAGCAAGATATAACGGTTTGATAAATATCTGGGGAAATTAACAATTTAATCATTTAACTATGTAATTAACTGGAAATTCCTGGATTTGTTGAAGTACCAGAAATCGGCAAATCGGCAAAACGACCGAAAGCGATTAGGTAGCAAGATATAACGGTTTGATAAATATCTGGGGAAATTAACAATTTAATCATTTAACTATGTAATTAACTGGAAATTCCTGGATTTGTTGAAGTACCAGAAATCGGCAAATCGGCAAAACGACCGAAAGCGATTAGGTAGCAAGATATAACGGTTTGATAAATATCTGGGGAAATTAACAATTTAATCATTTAACTATGTAATTAACTGGAAATTCCTGGATTTGTTGAAGTACCAGAAATCGGCAAATCGGCAAAACGACCGAAAGCGATTAGGTAGCAAGATATAACGGTTTGATAAATATCTGGGGAAATTAACAATTTAATCATTTAACTATGTAATTAACTGGAAATTCCTGGATTTGTTGAAGTACCAGAAATCGGCAAATCGGCAAAACGACCGAAAGCGATTAGGTAGCAAGATATAACGGTTTGATAAATATCTGGGGAAATTAACAATTTAATCATTTAACTATGTAATTAACTGGAAATTCCTGGATTTGTTGAAGTACCAGAAATCGGCAATCGGCAAAACGACCGAAAGCGATTAGGTAGCAAGATATAACGGTTTGATAAATATCTGGGGAAATTAACAATTTAATCATTTAACTATGTAATTAACTGGAAATTCCTGGATTTGTTGAAGTACCAGAAATCGGCAAATCGGCAAAACGACCGAAAGCGATTAGGTAGCAAGATATAACGGTTTGATAAATATCTGGGGAAATTAACAATTTAATCATTTAACTATGTAATTAACTGGAAATTCCTGGATTTGTTGAAGTACCAGAAATCGGCAAATCGGCAAAACGACCGAAAGCGATTAGGTAGCAAGATATAACGGTTTGATAAATATCTGGGGAAATTAACAATTTAATCATTTAACTATGTAATTAACTGGAAATTCCTGGATTTGTTGAAGTACCAGAAATCGGCAAATCGGCAAAACGACCGAAAGCGATTAGGTAGCAAGATATAACGGTTTGATAAATATCTGGGGAAATTAACAATTTAATCATTTAACTATGTAATTAACTGGAAATTCCTGGATTTGTTGAAGTACCAGAAATCGGCAAATCGGCAAAACGACCGAAAGCGATTAGGTAGCAAGATATAACGGTTTGATAAATATCTGGGGAAATTAACAATTTAATCATTTAACTATGTAATTAACTGGAAATTCCTGGATTTGTTGAAGTACCAGAAATCGGCAAATCGGCAAAACGACCGAAAGCGATTAGGTAGCAAGATATAACGGTTTGATAAATATCTGGGGAAATTAACAATTTAATCATTTAACTATGTAATTAACTGGAAATTCCTGGATTTGTTGAAGTACCAGAAATCGGCAAATCGGCAAAACGACCGAAAGCGATTAGGTAGCAAGATATAACGGTTTGATAAATATCTGGGGAAATTAACAATTTAATCATTTAACTATGTAATTAACTGGAAATTCCTGGATTTGTTGAAGTACCAGAAATCGGCAAATCGGCAAAACGACCGAAAGCGATTAGGTAGCAAGATATAACGGTTTGATAAATATCTGGGGAAATTAACAATTTAATCATTTAACTATGTAATTAACTGGAAATTCCTGGATTTGTTGAAGTACCAGAAATCGGCAAATCGGCAAAACGACCGAAAGCGATTAGGACCTGTAATCCGCACCCTAAAGGGGCCAAAACGGAAAAGCTAAAAATCCTAAAAAGCGCACTTTTCCCCGCTGAAATGAATAGGCACCTAAAAAATACCGACGGTATTTTTTGAATTTAGAGACCATTTTCCGCCTGAATGTTGACGCGGTCCCCCCACTCTCTAGGCACTTGGTTGTCCGGCGTAGAAATTCGGTGGGAATCAAATGGAATGAATAGGAAAGCGCCGCTCCTAAATCCAACCGAGAAGCTACAGGGCGGAGGAGTGACTTCCTCCCCGGCTCCCGCCGCTATAAAAAAAAAAAAAACCCATCCGCTAGGGCTTCGAACCCATGACTTGGCTTGCGCCAAGAAACGCGCCACGTTTTTGTGATATGGTTACAAAGCCCTTATTCCGTTTGTATGAGCTAAGCCCAACCTGTCCAAAATCTTGCATATAAAATATAATTTAAGTTTCAAGCTTCCCTGTTATTCAAATTTGTGGTAGCAGTCCCCCGGCCCCTTAGTGGTGGGATCCTCTGCCGCCCTTGTCATGGTGTGCCTGCTTCCGCGTAATTCCCCTTGCCCATGGTTGGTTTTCTCCTTTTCCTTCTTGATTTCCTGTTTTTTTTGTTTTTTTTTTTTTTTTTTTTTGGTTTTTTTTTTTTTTTGCTGGACTCCCGTTTACCCCCCGTTACTTTCATTGGGTTTTCTAGGGGTGCCACTAGGCACTCAGGTGTCATTTTTTGGGCGGAGCCCCCTCTTCCTGGGAGGCCGGGAGCCCCCAAAGTGGTTACCCATTTTTTTTTTTTTTACCGCCATTTTTTCCTCTTTGACCAATCCCCATCTCCATCCATCCATCTGACCGTTGATGAAGCCCAGAAGAAGACCCGACACGTTCAGCCAACGGCCTCGTAACAAACCTCGCTTTCCGTGGCCACCTGGTCGCTGGCCTCGCGATCACTCACAGCCATTTGTCCATTGCATAGAACTGTGTCTGCAGATGGGTTGTGTTTGGGTTGGACATTTGTTTTGTTTTCCCTTTCAGGTGCGGATTCTCCGCTGCCATATTAAGGTGCTCATAGCCCGCATGCCCTTTGGGGTGGTTCCCTTTACCGGTAGTTTATTTCTAGTTTCGGCCTTCCTCTCTTGTTGTTTTGTTTCGGCTTGGTGCTCTGGATGCCTACCTTTTGTTTTAAAAAAAAAAAAAAATAATAATCCGGCTTTTATGCCGTCTCTAGAGTGGCTCAGAGCAGCCAGTGCTTAATACCTGCCCTGCTCTGGACAGTGCCGTTGCCAGCTATGGCCACGTGCCCTGTTAAAATGCCAGTACTCACTTACTGGCCCGCAATCCTTCGCCTTTATAAAGCATTATCAATCAGTTTCGTTCCGACTTTCTGCGACTGACCATCTTAAATCTCTCTTATCTCTTAGCTCCTACTTTTTTTTGTAATCAAGTAGCCTTAGTGCCTTACCTCTTCACGAAAATTTGTCCTTACAGTCCTCCCTGCTACCGTTTTTATAATTTATTGAAAAACCTTTTTAACGTCCCCTTGCCTTTTTCCCTTCCCCCTTTCTCCGCCCCCCCCCCCCACCTCCCTCCTCTCCTGTCCGCCTCTTAGTTAGCTTTTTCCTCTTTTGGACGGAACCTAGCTTGTTAGTTAATGTTTGTTTGTGTTTAATTGTTTTTGTGGGGTGCCTTCAAAACCAAACCAACCACCACCTCGTGGCTTCCCCTGTATAAAAATATAAAAATTTGAAGGTCGGCAGGCCTGTGGCTGCCTATCCCCTCTCCTTCGGTCGACAGTTGATTTGCTGTAGGTTAATGTACGAATCCTCTCTCACCGTCCTAAAAACCCCTCTCCCCTCTTCCGAATAAATTCAACCTTTCACCTCCTGTTTATTTTTTTCGTGAAGGGCTCTTTACCTTTAACCGTGCGTGCCTTTTTTTTCTTTTGCTTTTTGAAGGGTTTTACCCCCAGCACATATACCCTCCTGGACCAGTTCTAAGATGTTTTTTTTTTTTTTTTGTTTTTTTTTTTTTTGCCTAACCTCACTGGAGGGGGGCTATATAATCTGTTCAGCCTGCCGTGATCAGACAGGTCTGAGGTTCGAGCCCTGACCAGGTTAGCCAAATCTCAGATTTGCCGCCTTAGAAGAGGTAGGGAACTTCCATCCGTGGTAGTCCAAGCGCCTAGCAGTTCCTAACAAGGCGCAGAGGGTCTGCGACACCAAATACACCCAACATGGTAGCTATTCTCCAGTAGGTACACATGCATGCAAACGGGAGGGTTCCTTCAATCTCACGCCAGTGGCATGGCGTACTAATTTTCAATTTTCATTTTTCTGTCCAGCTGCTCCGGCTGTGTTACTGTGTATGGTCTCGGCATTCATTTTTGCGGATTAAGTGACAATACCCTACCAATATACATCTGGTTTGCTAATGGATTTCCAACAGCTACAGTTTTCAATTTAGCTTACATATCATAGGATGTAACAATTAATAGAGTCTAAGAAAACACTCAAATTAGAAATGAGAAAATGAGAAAACACTGAATACGAGGGTTCGAAGAAGAGGGTATCGCCCTATCCTACCTATATATATCGTAATATCCTTCCAATCAATTGAGTATACCGTAAAGCTTACTGTTATAACTAGGGCTGTCAAGCTTTATATCGCCCGGTATTTATTTTACCGTGTGCCGTACGATATATCGTACGGTAATAAAGTTCCAGCGTACGGTATTTTTGGGATTACCGTACGCAATATCGTGTTTACTGTACGATATATCGTGTTTAACCATATCCTGTGGTCCTGTGGTCTACGAAAATATCTTACACTCGGCAGGTCGGCGGTTCGATTGACTTGATTTTAAGTGTATGGACGTGTAAACGGTATTTCATGTTATATCCCCTTGGTCTTATACTGATTTCCCCCCAAAAGGGTATACAAATATCGTACGATATCGATACCGTACGGTATATCACGATATATTGTACGGTAATTGAAAATACCGTACGGTATTGACAGCCCTAGTTATAACATTTGATGGTGGGCAGCTGGTTGGCAGGCTGTAAATCATGTGGCGTCTGGCAGCTAATGGGGTCAGTGGAGCGTGCTGTGTTGTTTGTTTGTAGTAATCCTGTCTCGGCAATCATTTGCTGAGTAGTTGGGGATGGGTGGAGAGATGGGGGATGGGGATGAGGGGGGCAGAGGGGGAGGGGGGCAAGGGGGGGGGGGGGGCTATGGCCCTCGACCTAGGAGCAAAGAGATGGTGGGACCTTGTGATATCAAGTTAGTCATGCTGCGGGTTGAGGCTGGGTAGAGGAGTGGGAAAAAGGGGGGGGGGGGGGGGGGGGGGGGGGCATTGTGGCCCTGTGTCGTAAACACAGCGAAAGACACTTGTTTGTTTTTTTTTCCGTTGTTTACACCACGTGGGAAGGGGAAAGTGATGCGATCCGGGTAGAAACCGAATAGTGTACATTTCAACTGCCCCACGTGGGGGGACGGGCGCGGAATTTCGCCAACGGCAGCGCTGCTCAATACGATCGACTCCGATTTGCAAGCGGAAAATTGAGCTCGCAGGGGCTGAAAGTAAGAATATTTCGCAAAGATCAACCACCTGCATAGTCGCTAGTGGGTTAGGTATTGGAGGCGGAGGCGGGAGGCGGAGGCCTAGTTGGTTAGGGTCGCGGGTCGTAGATGGGCCATGGGTCGCGGTTTAGTCATACTGCTGAGTTGTAGGCATCCACGCCCCCCCCCCCTGTCTTCCTCGATATCCAGCCTTCAACCCCACGCCCAAGCCGGTTTTGGAAAACTATACCGGGGCAGCTGACCTTGGAAAACCGGGGCCAAAGGCCCCGGGGGAAATTTTTTTGGCCTGAGAATATAGGCACTCCGGGGCAACCGTTGAAGTCGGGGTGGCTGTGCAGCTGTGACTAGCCTCCTTTTCTGAATTTTCCACAGATTGAAAACTTTGTTCGCACGATTGGCTGTTTTGAATAATATTCGACTGATTAATATAATATTGACATTTCAATAAATTGCAATATTCCTTCCCATTTCTGGTTAGACGCATCAAGTTTTCCCATGGGGATTGCATGCTTGACGTCTCGACCTTTTCCACAGGCAAGAGAATCTAGATTGTTGTTTATGCCATGAGTTTTTCCACGAGACGCGATGCAGGTATTTCAGGTCGTTGTTTGCAAAACGGTCTCAATCCTCAACACTGGTTACTATGGGGCATGGCTGCTTGCACTACTAGACCTGTTTCACCAGAAGAGAGAGAATCTAGAGTGTTGTTTACGGATGAGTTTCCACGAGGGCTACGATGCAGGTCTCAGGTCTTGTTGCAAAGGTTGTTATCATATCCTCAACACGGTTATATGGGGCTGGTTGGCTTGACTCTCGACCTTTTACACCGCAAGAGATTCTAGATTGTGTTTATGCCATGAGTTTTCCGACGAGATACGATGAGGTCTCCAGGTCGTTGTTTGCCAACGTATCATATCCTAAACACTGGTTACATGGGATGGCTGCTTGACTCCCGACCTTTTCCACTAGTCAAGAGAATCTAGATTGTTGGTACTGCAATGAGTGTCAAGAGACCCTACGATGCAGGTCTCCAGTCGGGTTGCAAACGGTGTGGTATCATATCCTCAAAACTGGTTAACATGGGGATGGCTGTGACTCCCGACCTTTTCCACCAGCAAGAGAATCTAGATTGTTGTTTATGCCATGAGAGTTCATGAGTTTCCACGGACTACGATTGCAGGTCTCCAGGGTCGTTGTTTGCAAACGGATCATATCCTCAAAAAACAGGTTGATGGGGATGGCTGCTGACTCCCGACTTTTCCACCAGCAAAGAGAATCTAGATTGTTGTTTTACTGCCATGAGTTTTCCACGAGACTACGACGCAGGTTCTCCAGGTGGTCGTTGTTGCAAAACGGTTTTCATATCCTCAACACTGGGCTACATGGGGAGGGCTGCGTGACTCCCGGACCTTTTCCACCAGCAAGAGAATCTGATTGTTGTTTCTTGCCCATGAGTTTCACGAGACTACGAGGAAGGTCTTCCCAGGTCGTTGTTTGCAAACGTATCATATCTCAACACTGGTTACATGGGGATGGCCTGCTTGACTCCCGACTTTTCCACCAGCCAAGAGATTTAGATTGTTGTTTACTGCCATGGTGTTTCCCACGAGACTACGATGCAGGTCTCCAGGTCGTTGTTGCAAACGGTTATCATATCCTCAACACAGGTTACATGGGGATGGTTGCTGACTCTCGACCTTTTCCACCAGCCCAGAGATCTAAGATTGTTGTGTACTGGCATGAGTTTTCCACGAGACTTACGATGCAGGTCTCCAGGTCGTTGTTGCAAAACGGTTTTTTATCATTCATCAACACTGGTTACATGGGGATGCTGCTTGACTACCGACCTTTACCACAGCAAGAGAATCTAGGATTGGTGTACTGCCATGAGTTTTCCACGAGACTACGATGTGCAGGTCTCCAATGTAGTTGTTGCAAACGGTTATCATATATCAAAACTGGTTACATGGGGGATGGCTGCTTGAATCACGACCCTTTTCCACCAGCAAGAGAACTAGATTGTTGTTTAACTTGCCATGAGTTTTACACGAGGAATACGATGCCAGTCTTCCAGGTCGTTGGTGCAAACGGTATATATCCTCAACACAGGTTGCATGGGATTGGCTGATGGACTCCGAACTTTCCACAAGCAAGAGAATCTAGATTGTTTGTTACTGCCATGAGTTTCACGCAGGACTACGATGCAGGTCATCCGGTCGTTGTTTCAAACGGTATCATATCCTCAAAACAGGTACATGGGGATGGTTGATGACTCTCGACCTTCCACCAGCAAGAGATTTTAGATTGTTGTTTACTGCAGAGTTTTCACGAGACTACGATGAACGGGATAAGGGAGGGGTGAAAACTATGGGTATCATATACTCAACACTGGTTAATGGGGATGGCTGTCGTGACTCCGACCTTTCTCCACCAGCAAAAGAGGAATCTTACGATGGTTGTTTAGAAATGAGTGTTACACGAGAATACGATTGAGGTCTCCAGGTCGTTGTTTGCAAACGGGTTATCACATCCAATCACAGGTGTTACAGGGGGGCCATTGACTCCCGACCTTTTCCACCCAGCAAAGGAATCTAGATTGTGTTTACTGCCATGAGTTTCCAAGACGAGACTACGATGCAGGTTCTCCAGGTCGTTGTTTTTTTGCAAATCGGTATCATTCCTCAACACTAGGTTACATGGGGAGGCTCTGACTCCTCGACCTTTCCACACGCAAGAGAATGCTAGATTGTGTTAACTGCTCCATGAGTTTTCCACGAGACTACGATGCAGGTCTCCAGTCGTTGTTTTGCAAACTGTATATCATAGCCTCAACACTGGTTACACTGGGGATGGCTGCATTGAAACTCTCGACCTTTCCACCAGCAAGAGCTCTAGATGTGTTGTTTTCGCCATGAGTTTTCCACGAGACTACATGCAGGATCCAGGTCGTTGTTTGCAAACGGTATCATTATCCTCAACACTGGTTCATGGGGATGGTGCGTGACTCTCGACCTTTTCCACCGACAAGAGAATCTAGATTGTTGTTTCACTGCGCATGAGTTTCCACGGACTACGAGCAGGTCTCAGGTGTTCGTTGTTTGCAAACGTGATCAATCCTCACATGGTTTACATGGGGATGGCTGCTGACTCTCGACCTTTTCCCAGCCAAGAAGAATCTAGATTGTGGTTTTATGCCATAGTTTTTCCACGAGACTCACGATGCAGTTCCAGGTCGTTGTTTGCAAACGGTTTAATATCCTCAACACTGGTTACATGGGGATGGCTGCTTGAACTCTCGACCTGTTTCCACCAGCAAGAGAATCTAGATGTGTTTGTTATACTGCCTGAGTTTTTTCCAACGAGACACGATGCAGGTCCTCAGGTTCGTTGTTTTGCAACGGTATCATATCTCAACACTGGTTACTGGGGATGGTGCTTGACTCTCGACCTTTTCCACCAGCAAGAGATATCTAGATTGTTGTTACTGCCATGAGTTTTCCACGAGATCGATGCAGGTTCTCCAGGTCGTTGTTTGCAAACGGTAAATATCCTAACACTGGTTACATGGGGATGGCTGCTTGACTCCTCGACTTTTACCACCAGCAAGAGAATCTAGATTGTTGTGTTCGCCTGAGTTTCCACGAGACTAGATGCAGGTCTCCAGGTCGTTGTTTGCAACGGTATCATCATCCTCAACGGTTACTGGGGATGTATGACTTGACCTCTCGACCTTTTTCACCATCAAGATAAATCTACAGA
>JACBWV010000188.1:0-77329 GCA_013435795.1 Chlamydomonas sp. ICE-L | reverse complement strand
TGGGAAATCCGTTCCATTGGAGCCAGACTGCAATGTAGGGGATGATTGGCTCATTAATTATCAGTTAATGCCATCATGAACAAAAGCATTCATGGGATAACCGTTAATTGGAAGCAGACTGCAATGTAGTGGGGAATGATTGGTCATTAATTATCAGTTCATCGCCCATACAGGACAATGCATCATGGAATTCATTCCATGGAGCGGACTGCCAATGTAGGGGATGATTGGTCAGTGAATTAATCCGTATGCCAGTCATGGACAAATTGCATTCATGCGACTATACATTAATGGAGCCAGACTCTTTTTTCAATTAGTCAATGTAGGGGAATGATTGGTTCTGAATTCATCAGTTCATGCCATCAGGAACAAATGCATTCATGGGAATATCCGTTCAGTGGAGCCCGACTGCTTATGTAGGGAGATGGTTCATTAATTCATCATTCATTGCCCATTATGGACAAATGCATTCATTGGGAATAATCCGTTCATTGGAGCCAGACCGCAAGGTAGGGGAATGAATTGGTTCATTAATTCATCAGTTATGCCATCATGGGTAATTCCATTCACCGGAATATCCATTTAATGGAGCCAGACTGCAATGGAGGGGAATGATGGTTCATTAATAGAGTTCATGCCATCATGCGTTATTTTTTGTTCCATTCACCGGAATATCCATTCATTGGAGCCAGCTGCACAAGTAGGGGAAGGATTTGGTTAATTAATTAATCAGTTACATGCCATCATGGACAAATGCCATTCATGGGAATTAGCCATTCATTGGAGCCAGACGAATGTAGGGGAATGATGGTTCATAACACAGTTCATGCCATCATGGACAAATCGCATCATGGGTCAATATCGTCATTGGAGCCAGATGCAAGTAGGGGAATGACGCATTGTTATTTAATATCAGTTCATGCCATCATGGAAATGCATTCATGGGAATATCCGTTCAATGGGCCAGACTGCAATGTAGGGGAACGATTGGTTCATTAATCATCAGTTCATGAAATCATGACAAATGCATTCATGGAATATAACGTCATTGGAGCCAGACTGCGCAATGTAGGGCATGATTGGTTCATTAATTCATCAGTTCCGCCATCCATGGACAAATGCAGCATGGGATATCTTCATTGGAGCCAGACTGCAAGTAGGGGAATGATGTTCAATGAATTCATCAGTTCATGCTCCATCCTGGACAATGCCTTCATGGGAATATACGTTATGGAAGCCAGACTGCAATGTAGGGGAATGATTGGTTCATTAATTCATCAGATCATGCCATTATGGACAAATGCATTCATGGGAATATCCGTTCATTGGAGTCAGACTGCAATGTAGGGGAATGATTGGTTCATTAATTCATCAGTTCATGCCATCATGAACAAATGCATTCATGGGAATATCCGTCATTGAGCCAGGACTGAGCAATGTAGGGGACTGTATGGTTCATAGTAATTCATAAAGTTCATGCCATCATGGACAAATGCATTCATGGGAATATCCGTTAGAATTGGTAGCCAGACTGCATTAGGGGAACTGCTTGGTTCATGACTCATCATAGTATCATGCCATCATGGACAAATGCATTCATGGGAATATCCGTCATTGGAGGCGCAGACTGCAATTTGTAGGGGAACGATTGGTTCATTACATTCATCAGTTCATGCCCTCATGGACAATTGCATTCACCGGAATATCCAGTTCATTGGAGCAGACTGGCAATGTCAGGGAATGATTGGTCATTTGTATTAAATTCAGTTCATGCCACATGGGACAAAATGCATTCAGGGGACACACGATTCATTCATGGAGCCAGACTGCACTGTAGGGGAACGTGATTGGTTAAATACTCATCAGTTCATGCCATCAGGACAAAGCCTTCAGGGAAATATCCAGTTCTTGGTCAGACGAAGGTAGGGGAATGCTTGGTTCATTAATTCATCCAGTTCATGCCACATGGACAAACTGCATTCATGGCGAATATCTTCATTGGAGCCAGACTGCAATGTAGGGGAATGATTGGTTCATAAGTCATCAGTTCATGCCATCATGGACAAATGCATTCATGGGAATATCCATTCATTGGAGCCAGACTGCAATGTAGGGGAATGATTGGTTCATTAATTCATCAGTTCATGCCATCATGGGTTAATCCATTCACCGGAATATCCATTCATTGGAGCCAGACTGCAATGTAGGGGAATGATTGGTTCATTAATTCATCAGTTCATGCCATCATGGGTTAATCCATTCATTGGAAATCCCATTCTATTTGGAGCCCCAGAATGCAATGCGTAGGGGAATATTGGTTCACGAATTCATCTCAGTTCATTGCCAGCAGGCGATTAATCTATTCATGGAATATACATTCATTGGAGCCGACTGCAATGTAGGGATGACTTGGTCATTAATTCATCAGTTATGCCATAATGGACAAATGCAATTCATGTGATATCCATTCATGGAGCCAGCTGCAATGTAGGGGAAGATTGGTTCACTTAATTATCAGTTCATTTCCCATCCATGAACAACTGCCATCATGGGAATATCCGTCATGAGCCAGACTGCAAGGTAGGGACATGCATTGGTTAATAATTCATCAGTTCATGCCATCTGGGACCAAAGACAATTCATGGGATATACGTTCATTGGAAGCCAGAACTGCAATGTAGGGAATGGATTGGTTCATAATTCCTATTCTGCCATCCCATGAAAATGCTTCATGGGCACAATGATATATCTATAAACCGTTCATTGGAGACACAGACTGCAATGTAGGGGAAAGATTGTTCATTAATTCATCAGTTCATGCCCATATGGGACAAAAAGCATTTCATGGAATATCCATTCATTGGACCGGACTTGCAATGTAGGGGAATGATTGGTCATAATTCTACAGTTCATGCAATCAGGGACAAAGCATTCATGGGACATATCCATTCATTGGAGACAGACTGCAAATGTAGCGGGAAGATTGGTTCATGAATCATCAGTTCATGGCCATCATGGACAAATGAAGTTCATGGGAATAATCCGTTCATTGGGGCCAGATGCTATGCGTAGGGGAATGATTGGTTCATTAACTCATCAGTTCATGCCATTATGGACAAAATGCATCATGCGACTATCCGTTCATTGGAGCCAGACTGAAAGTAGGGGAATTTGGGGGGGGGTGTGTGTTCATGAATGTTCAACTCAGTTCATGCATCATGGACAAATGCATTCATGGGAATATCGTTCACTTGGAGCCAGACCTGAAATGTAGGGAATGATTGTTGGGGAATGATGAGCAGGTTAATGCCAGTCATGAACAAAATGCATAGCGGAATAAAAACGTTAATTGGCATCAGCCAGATCAATGTAGCTTAGGGGATCAGACGGTTCACGTAATTTCAATGTCGTTCATGCCGCAGGACAAATGCATTATGGGAATATTCCATTCAGTTGGACGCGGACGGCATGTAGGGGAAGATTTTTGGTTCATGACATCATCAGTTATGCCATCATGACAAAGCATTTCATGGGAATATCCATTCATTGGGCGCCCCTGCTGCAATGTAGGGAATTGACTTGGTTCCTGAATTCTAAGTTCTGCCTACTCATGGACAAATGCATTAATGGGACTAACTCCGTTCATGGAGCCCAGACTGCTATTAGGGAATGACGGTTCATTAATTTCGATAGTTTATCATGCCATTATGGACAATGCATTCAGGGAATATCCTTTCTTGGAAGCCAGACTGCAATGTAGGGGAATGATTGGTTCATGAATTCATCAGTTCATGCCATCATGGACAAATGCATTCATGGGAAGATACGTTCATGAGCCAGACTGCCAATTCATCGGGAATTGGATTGGTTCATTAATTCATCAGTCATTGACATCAGGACAAATGCATTAATGGGAAAAATCAAGTCATGGGACGCCGGGACGGCCAAGTAGGCGAATGATTGAGTTCATGAATTAATCAGTTCATTGTCCATCATGGACATAATGCCAGCATGGGCAATATCCATCATTGGCGCCACAGACTGCAATGTAGAAGGGAATGATTGGTTCATGAACTTCATAGTCATGCCATCACCCGTGCCCAAATGCATTCATGGGAATATCCGTTATGGAGCCAGACTGCAATGTAGGGGAAATGATTGGTTATTATTCATCAGTTTCATGCCATTATGAAACATGCATTTAGGGAATATCGTTCATTGGAGCCAGGACTGTCAATGTAAGGGGAATGATTGGTTCATTCATCATCCGTTCAGGCATCCTTTTGCACAAATGCATTTCATGGGAATATCCGTTCATTGGAGCCGACTGCATGTAGGGGGCTTGATTGGAGTTCAGTAATCATTCAGATCCTGCCATCATGTCCCAACCCACCCCTGCATCATGGGAATATCCGTTCATTGGAAGCCAGACTGCAATGTAGGGGCATATTGGGTTCATTAATTTATTCAGATCGGGCATCATGCGGACAAATTGCATTCCATGGGAATATCATTATTGGAGCCAGAACAATTGTAGGGGAATGATTGGTTCCATGAAATCATCAGTTCATGCATCCATGGTTAATCCATTCACCGGAAAATCATTCATTGGAGCCAGACTGCAATTTAGGGGAATGATGCGTCCATTAATTCATAAGTTCATGCCTCATGGGTAATCCATTCACGGAATATCCATTCATGGAGCCCAGACTGCAAATGAGGGGAATGCATTATTTAGTTCATTAATTATCAGTTCATGCATGGGTTAACATTTCATGGAAACACATCAATGGAGCCAGACTGCAATGATAGGGGAATGATGGTTCATAATTAATAGTTCATGCCATTGGCGTTAATCTCATTCATGGAATATCCATTCATTGGAGAAGGGGGTGGACTGCAATGTAGGGGAATTGATTGGTTCATTAATTCATCAGTTCATGCCATCATGGACAAAGCATACATCGGGAACTCATTCATTGGAGCCAGATGCCAATGTAGGGGAATGCTGGTTCATTATCATCAGTTCATGCCAGCATGGACAATGCATTCATGGGAATATCCGTTCATTGGAGCCCAGGACTGCCCAATGTAGGGGACACTATGATTGGTCATTAATTATCCAGTTCATGCATCATGGAAAATGCATTCATGGGGAATATCCGTTATTGGAGCCAGCGCAATGTTAGGGAATGATGGTTCAGTAATTATCCAGTTTAAGCCATTCATGACAAATGCATTCATGGAATACTCCGTTCATTGAGCACAGGGACTGCAATGTAGGGGAAGATTGGTTCATGAATTCATCAGTTCCTGCATCATGGACAAAATGACATTCATGGGAAATCATTCATTTGGAGGCCAGACTGCAATTGTAGGGGATAATGATTGTTCATGAATTATCAGTTCATGCACATCAGGGGAACAAATGATTCACTGGGGAATATCCATCATTGGAGCCAGAATGCAAGTAGGGAATGATTGGTTCTCAATTAATCATCAGTCATGCCATCATGGGCTAATCAATTCAACCGGACTATCCATTCATTGAGCCAGACTGCAATGTAGGGGGAAGGAATTGTTCATTTAATTCACAGTTCAAACCCCCCCCCCCCCCCCCCCCCCCCTTTGCCATCATGGGTTAATCCATTCACCGGAATATCCATTCAGTGGAGCCAGACTGCAATGAGGCGAATGATTCGGGTTATGAATTCATCAGTTCATGCCATACATGGCCCAAATGCATTCATGGGAATAACATTCATTGGAGCCAGAGGCCAATGTAGGGTGATGATTGGTTCATTAATCATAAGATCATTGCCATCAGGACAAATGCATTCATGGGAATATCCGTCATGGAGGCCAGACGCCATTGTAGGGGAATGTTGGATCCATTAATTCATCGTTCCATGCATCATGGACAAATGCATCATGGGAATTCCGTTTCAATTGGACTGCAATTCATGGGAAGATCCTTCATTGGAATTGAGCCAGACTGCAAGTATGGAATGATGGTAGTCATTAATTCATCAGTTCTGCCATCACATGGACAAATGCATTCGTTGGAATACTGTTCATTGGAGCCAGAATGCAATGTAGTGGAATATTGGTTCATTATTCATCAGTTCATGCCTCATGGGTTAGTCCATTCACCGGATATCCGTCATTGAGCCCAGACTGCATATGTAGGGGAATGGTGTTTCAGTAATTCATCAGTTCCATGCCATCATGGACAATGCATTCCCGGAATAAAATCCGTTTCAATTTGGAGCCAACTGCATGTAGGGGAATGAATGGTTCTTAATTCATCATTTCATGCCTCAGGGACAAATGCATTCATGGGAATCTCCGTCATTGGAGCCAGACTGCAATTAGGAATATTGTTCATCATTAATTCATCAATGTTCATCGACATCATGGACAAATCATTCATGGTAATCCATCATTGGAGCCAGACTGCAATGTAGGGGATCTGATTTGGTTTCATTAATTCATCAGTTTCATGCCAATCATGGACAAATGCTTCATGGGAATATCCATTCATTGGACCATACTTCATTTTAGGAGGAAATGATGTTCCATTAATTCATCATTTCATGCCATCATGGACAAATGCATTCATGGGAATATCCTTTCATTGGAGCCAGACGCAATGTAGGGGATGATGGTTTCCTTAATTCATCGTCATGCCATCATGTACAATGTCATTCATGGAATCATCCGTTCATTGGAGCCAGACTGCAATGTAGGGGCATGATTGTTCCTTTTCATCAGTTCATGCCATCATGGACAAATCATTCATGGGAATATCCGTCATTGGAGCCAGACTGCAATGCGCAAAAAAAAAAAAAACCCAAATGCATTTCATGGGACATCCATCCATTCAATTCATGTTGTTATTCCGTCCAACCATCCATCCTGAGCAAAATCATGGGAGACAGACTGCAACGTCTCGTTCATACTATTCATCAGTTCATGCGATGGTGTTGGCGTTATCCTATTACTATTGGGTACAATCCGTTGCTCATCGTCGCAACCATCCTAATCGAGAACAATCACGGAGCCAGACGTGCAACTATTGGGAACAGATTGGTTCATTATTTATCTATCATTACTCGATGGTAGGGCATAATCCATAAGTTCCTCCATCTCCAATAGGTAATAGGTCATAATTAAGTTGGTTCATTAAGGGAATTTTCGTTCTGACCACTCCAACCTAGAAAAACTCATCGCGAGCAAGCCACTGCAAACGTATGGGGAATCCAGTTTAATTATGATTATAATTAATAATAATACAAATATAATGTTTTATTCTGTGCTCATTATTGTCTAGATCAACGGATAGACTGACAGGTTATAGCCCCCCTTGTGGCAAGACCAACTACAAAGGACACAGCTCGGGCAACGTAGGACGAGGCCGTTGGCTACATAACACAACTTCATCCACTTGTTTGCAAATTCATTCGCTCATCTTCTGGCGCTTGCATGTCTGCTGTATTCAATCCACCCCCCCCCCCCCCACCCACCCACCCACACACACACACACCAACCCCAAACACCAACCCAACTCACCACCCCCCCCCCACCCACCCACACCCCACACACCAACCCACCCAACTCACACTGCTCATTTTTCTCACCTTCTGGATAGCCATATCTGCTGTATATTGTTTCATACACACTAACACAAACAACACACAGCAAGACACAAACCACACAACACACAGCTTCAAACAAACACACAAACACACACGTACATAGCACACACACCGACACCAAACACCTGCAAGGTAACCAATGCTTCTGTAATCCTATAGGTGTTTTTTACCTCCGTCAATCTCACGTGCTCACAGCCTCACCTCCATCATTTATCATCCTCATCATCATCGCCTCCATCATTTATCATCATCATCATCATCGTCATCATCAACGCCTCCATCATTTATCATCATCACCATCATTTATCATCCTCACTTATCATCACCACCATCCTCCACCATCATCATCATTGATCATCATCACCATCATCAACCTCATCAGAAAAGGCTAATTTGCTCCCCTCCCCTGCTACGAACAGGCCAAGGGATACACTGAGATGTTCAAGGAGGGATACACTGTTCACCAAACCAAACCCCAACCGCAAACCCCCCCCCCCCCCCCCCACCAACCCCCCAACCCCACCCCAGCCCCAAACACCAACCCAATCCCCCCCCCCCACACACACACACCACCACCACCACACACACACACACCAACCTCAAACACCAACCCACACCAACCCAACTTCACCCCCCCCACACACGCACACCAAACCCAAACCCACTCTGCCTCACCTCCATCACCATCTTTCCTGGCTGGGTTGAAAGGGAAGCCAGGACCTAGACTGACTTGTTCCACTTACACCCACTCCCCCATCCACCCCTCACCCCCCATCCCATCCTGTTCTCCCACCTATCCCCCCCCCTATCACCTCCACCACAGTCTTTCCTGGCATGGTTGTAAGAGAAGCCAGGACTGAGACTGGCTTGTTCCTCTCACACCTACTCACCCACACACCTATCCCCCACCTTTTCAACCCCCACCCCCCTCCCACCCGCCCACCCGTCCCATCCTCACTCCCCACCACCTATCCTATATTTCCCCTATCATTTGTAAGGAGAGCCATGACTGAGACTGGCTTGTTACAATGCTCACCCAACGTCACACCCACACCACCGCCCCATTTTTCACCCACACACTCACCTCCACCACTGTCTTTCCTGGCATGCTTTATAGAGAGGCCAGGAAAAAAAAAAAAACACCCCTGAGACGTGCTTGTTTCCACACTCACCCCTACCCCCACCCACCCATCCCCCCCTGTCACCCCGTCCCATCCTCCCCCCACCTATCACTATCTTTCCTGGCTGGGTTAAATGAGAAGCCTGGACCTAGACTGGCTTGTTTCACTCACTCCACTCACCCACCCATCCCCGACCTGTCACCCCGTCTCACCCCCACCACTGTCTTTCCTGGCATGTTTGTAAGAGAAGCCAGGACTGAGACTGTCTTGTTCCACTCACACGTAGCTCGCCCACCCACCCACCCTCCCCCACCTAATCAACCTTCAGCACAGTCTTCCTGTCATGTGTTGGTACGAGAAGCCAGGACTGAGACTGTCTTGTTCCACTCACACATACTCACCCACCCACCCACCCACCCATCCCCCACCTATCACCTTCAGCACAGTCTTTCCTGGCATGGTTGGAAGAGAAGCCAGGACTGAGACTGGCTTGTTTCAATCACTCCATTCCCCCCCTGTCGCCCCGTCTCACCTTCCCCAAGGTATACACTGAGATGTTCGAGGAGGGATACACAGTTCACCAAACCAAACGCCAACAGCAAGACCCAACCCACACCAACCTCATCCCCAAACACCAACCCCGAACACAAACAGCAACCCCCAACCCTCACCAACCCCAAACACCACCCCCCCACACACCAACCCCAAACACCATCCCAACCCCAACCCTAAACACCAACCAACGTCAAACACCCCCCCCCACACACACACCAAATCCAAAGCCACTCTGCCTCACCTCCACCACAGTCTTTCCTGGCATGGTTGTAAGAGAAGCCAGGACTGAGATTGGCTTGTTCCACTCACACCTACTCACCCACCCAACCATCCCCCCACCTGTCCACCCCCCCCCTCACCTCCCCTGGGGGGGAGGGGACCGGTCCGTTTTTCCCTCCACCAGGGAAAACACTGACTTTCAGGAGGATCCAATATGTTTCACCAACCAAACACCAACAACAACTCCAAACCCACACCAACCCCAAACACCAACCCATCCCCAACCCCAAACACCAACCCAACACCAACCCAAACACCACCCAACCCAACCATACCCACCCCCCACACAAAGCCCAACAGACGGTCCCCCCACCCACCCCCAGCGGCTGGGGGCCATGCCACCCCAACCTCCCCACCAAACCCAAACCCACTCCGCCTCACCTCCATCACTGTCTTTCCAAACGGCATGAACATGAGGCTTGCAGGGTTGGGAGTCGTCTGCGTCTGAATTGACAGGTGTCGCACTTGATGATTCATAGAACCTGCAACAGACGGTCAAGGTTATTTCAAGGTATTTCATGGGTATTTCAGGGTATTTCAGGGTATATTAGGGTATTTCAAGGTATTTCAGGGATGATTCATAGGGTTATTCAGGGTTTTTTAGTGTATTTCAGGGTATTTCAAGGTATTTCAGGGATGATTCATAGGGTTATTCAGGTTCTTTTCAGTGTATTTCAGGGTATTCTAGGGTATTTCAGGGATGATTCATCGGGTACTTCAGGTATCGCTACTGGTAGTGAAAAAAACTCTGGTATTAACACTATTACATCGTACTCCTTTGTACAGACCCCCCCCCCCCCCCCCCCCCAGGGGGGGGTCCCCCCCCCCCCCCCCCACTCCTCTGTACATAATCACATGAATAGGGTCTCAGGTAGGGATCGCTACTGGTAATGGAAAACAGAGCTCTGGCATGTACCATGACCAGAGTTGGGCAAGCTCTTCCTTGCCCTACTGTCATGCCCTACTGCCAGGCTGGCATGTACCATGACCAGAGTTGGACGAGCCCTTTCTTGCCCTACTGCCATGCTCTACTGCCAGGCTGGCATGTACCATGGCCAGAGTTAGGCGAACCTTTCATTGCCCTACTGTCATGCCCTACTGCCAGGCTGGAATGTTCCATGACCAGAGTTGGGCGAGGCCCTTCCTTGCCCTACTTGGCATGCCTCTACTAGCCAGGCTGGCATGCACCCACGACGAGAGTTGGGCGAGCCCTTCCTTGCCCTACTGGCATGCCCTACAGCCAGGCTGGCATGTACCATGACCAGAGTTGGGCGAGCCCTTCCTTGCCCTACTGGCAGGCCCTACTGCCAGACTGGCATGTACCATGACCAGAGTTGGGCGAGCACTTCCTTGCCCTACTGTCTACATCCAGGCTGCAATCGTTGCAATAATATCTTTCTGCTACGCTATACTACTGTACCCGCCTGAGGTGACCCACACCCACCTACCACACCCACTGATCCAAACCCACCTACTACACCCACCTGAGGCGACCTACACCCACCTACAACACCCATCTGAGGCAAGTGACCATGCCAGATCCCTATTCTGGCTGCAGCATATGCAGGTTGCAATCGTTGCCATTCTATATTTCTGCTACGCTATACTACTGTACCTGCCTGAGGTGCTTAACTACTACACCCACCTACTACACCCACTGACCAAAAAACACCTACTACACCCAGCCACCACACCGCCACCACTCTGACCCAACCCCATACTAAACACCACCCTCTGGCAACCTACCGACAACAACCCTACTAACTCCCCCACTACTACAAAAAAACCCACCGTCCCCACCCCCCCTACTACACCCACTGACCCAAACCCACCTACTTCACCCACCTGAGGCAAAGGATCATGCCAGCTCCCTATGCTGGCAGCAGCATATCCAAATTGCAATTGTTTCTATACCATATTTCTGCTACGCTATACAACTACTGCACCACCTACCCAACCCACTGACCCCACACCCCCCCTACTAACACACCCACCGTCTGAGAGGGGGAGGGAGGGGTCTACACAAATCAACTCATGCTGTGGTGCTTAACGAACTGTAGAGGAGTTTGTAAAAGTCAAGGAGTGGTCACATTATCACACAACGACATGAAGAAGGGTGTGTTAAAGAAAAAAATGAAAAAAATAGGAAAAAAGAAAAATAGAAAAATACCGTAGAACAAAAACAACAACAGAAAAAAAAGAATAAAAAAAAGGGAATCCTAAAAAAGAGGGGGCGGGCGGGAGGGGGGGTGGTGAAAACATAAAAAAAATAAGAAAATAAAATGAATCGACAGATGCGAGAGGGGTAGGGGATGACCGGTAAATAAGGAAAGGGAATAATAGAAGACTGAATCAGAAAGAGGGACTGTGTAGGAAAGATGGGAGACCACGGGGGAGAGAAATAAAAAGATTTAGTATCTCAGGGAAGTGAGAATGGTGTCCAGCTATGAAAGAGAAATGGACGGCGCACAAGGGAAGCCACTCCTGAGAGATCTGAGAGTCGATCGGGGGTCTCCGGTGCGAGATCATCGCAGTTAGACGTATGTGTCCGCGGTACGTCTATCTGGAGAGTCCTAACACAGTGGAGGGATCAAAAGTCTTAGATGATAACTACTCTGTGGTGGACACGGAGGATAAGCCACTATACCACCGCCAAGAGTAAATCAAGAGATCAGCCACAAAGCGAGGGAAGGATGAAGAGAGGAAAGATAGGGGACGAGGGGGGAAGAAGGGAGGAGAGGAGGAAGAGGGAAGTAGGGATGAGATCGAGCGAAATGGACGAAGAAAGGGGTAGTGAATAATACTGACCTGTGTCGAGAAAAAGACAGGTGTAATGGATCTGATGCGAAACGAGGAGATAGTGAGAACAAACGGAGAGAAACCCAACCCCCGCAACAAGACCCTAGTAAACATGTCGACCACAGGACAAGCGGGGCACTAAAAACACGCGTCACCCCTGCACAATTAACAAAGGGTGACACACTACACACCCCACACACCCCACAACCCGCACCCCCGACACACCCACCACACCCGCACCCCCGCACACCCCCGACAACCCACCCCCCGCGCACACACCAGCAACCGCCCACCGACGACACCCACCACAACCCCACCCCCCGACGAACCCCCCACCCTAGGCACCCGCAACCCTCACCCCCGACGAACCCCACCGAGCCACCCCACCCCCCGACAACACCCACCACACCCCACCACCCACCGAGACGACCCACCGTAGCAACCCCACCCACCGACGCACCACCTACAACCCCACCCACCTACGACACCACCGGAGCAACCCTCCACCCACCTACTACACCACCGGAGGCACCCTCACCCCCTACAAACCCACCGACCAACCCTCCCAACCTACTACACCCACCGTAGGCAACCCTCACCCACCTACTACACCCACCGTAGGCAACCCTCACCCACCTACTACACCCACCGTAGGCAACCCTCACCCACCTACTACACCCACCGTAGGCAACCCTCACCCCCCTACTACACCCACCGTAGGCAACCCTCACCCACCTACTACACCCACCGTAGGCAACCCTCACCCACCTACTACACCCACCGTAGGCAACCCTCACCCACCTACTACACCCACTGACGCAATCCCACCTACAACACCCACCTGAGGAAAATGACCATGCCAGATTCCTATGCCGGCTGCAGCTTGAAGCCATGAGAGAGTACCGCCTGGCATGAGGCATGCCCTCTGAAGTAACATCCTGCATGGAGGCGAATATGAATAAATAAATGGTAAGCCTCATTACGTGTGGGTGAGGTGTGAGGTTGAGGGGGCCAGCACGTTTGCTTGCACTGGATCCAACCACCAGAATGGAGGTGACTGATTTTTTCTTTATCTGCTGGAAATTCTGAGGCATAGCTTTTCTTTTCAGCTACAAGCAGCAGCTTCTAGGCAGCACTCTGAGCCAGCTACTGGGCCATGCCCTAAGATTTCAACAGTACTGGACAGATGATTCTGTCAGCGTCCAGATGCACTTTGTTGCTGTAGGTTTGGCTGGTTAGCAAGCCAGTGGATTTGCACAGAAACTGCCCATAGGTGAAAAGAAAGGCTATATTCTGAGGGGAACACTGACCAGGTTGGTGTTCTCCTCAGAATATAGCAACCTGGTGGGTGTTCCCCTATAGCCATATAGCCATTCCCCTCATTATTCTCCTACAGCTATATAGCCATTAGAATAGACCGACCTGGTGGGTGTTCCCCTAAAGCTATAAAGCCATTCCCCTCAGAATATAGCAACCTGGTGGGTGTTCCCCTACAGCCATATAGCCATTCCCCTCAGAATTCTCCTACAGCTATATAGCCATTAGAATAGACCGACCTGGTGGGTGTTTCCCTATAGCTATATAGCCATTCCCCTCAGAATTCCCCTGTACCTATAAAGCCATTCCCTTCAGAATTCCCCTGTACCCATATAGCCATTCCCCTCAGACTAGTCTGACCTGGTGGGTGTTCCCCTCAGGTCCATACCACCACCTAATCCCATTCCTAAACAAGATGTACAGATGTACTGACCCGAGGGATCCATCCTTGACTATTAGCTGAATCCTTTGGAACCTGGAGGATGAATTATATTAATATGCTTCCTATGACCTGGGTGTCGCCGAATTTAGTTTCGCCTTAAAATTGGTAGGCAGACGGAGGGGACGGAAACTAACGAACACTCTTCTTTACTTTTTCAATTTGGCCAACTGGCGACGAAGAGAAGGTTATTCAGCTACCAACTGTTTAACCCTCATGTAGCTTAACACTGTCGCATGGTATGGTTCCTTGCTTGCACCGTTGCTTAACTCTGTAGCATAGCATGGCATGGTTCCTTGCTCACAAAAAGATAACCGAACTGACCCAGGTTTCTTAAGCAAGGAAAGAAGCATTTTATCTTGTGCATCCAGTGCATCTTGAAAATCAAATGCCAGGTGACCAGGGCAAAATGTATTAATATGCTTCCCATGGTGTTATGCTAGCAGGAAGATGCAGGGACTGGCTCATGTATCTTAAGAAAGGTACAAAGCATGTGGTATTGGGCATCCAGTGCATCTGGAAAGTCAAATGGTTGGTGGCCTGGGCAAAAGGTATTAATATGCTTCCCATGATTCCATGCTAGTAGAAAGATGTAGGAGCTGGCCGATGTATCTTAAGATAGATACGAAGCATGTCGTCTTGTGCATCCAGTGCATCTTGAATGCCTGGTGACCTGGGCAAAAAATATGAATATGCTTCCCATGGTGTCATGCTAGCAGAAAGATGTTGGGACTGGCTCATGTTTCTTTATAAATGTACAAAGCATGTTGTCTTGTGCATACAGTGCATCTTGAATGCCTGGTGACCTGGGCAGAATGTGTTGATATACTTCCCATGGTTTCATGCTAACAGAAAGATGCAGGGACCAGTCTCATGATTCTTAATAAAGTTACGACGAATGTTGTCTTGCGCACCCAATGCATCTTGAAAATCAAATGCCTGGTGACCTGCGCAAAATGTATTAATATGCTTCCCATGGTTTCATGCTAGCAGAAAGATGTGGGGACTGGCCCATGTATCTTCAAAAAGTTACAGAGCATGTGGTCTTGTGCATGCAGTGCAAGTTGAGAGTCAAATGCCTGGTGACCTAGGCAGTTCTTTAGCCTGGTTTAGCTGACGTTAATCGAGACAGAGGGAAATGGTGGAAGTATCAACACTTCAACCAGTCATGAAAGATACCCCAAAGGGCATGTTATGAGTCCAACTCCTGGTGACCTATGTAAGCAGTTAGCCGATCAACGGAGCCTAAGCACAGGAAAAATGTGGGAGATAATTTCCCTCGTGCTCCCTGGAGATGTGGAGAAACCAAACCAACCTGTCCCCTGACCCTGCCCTAACGGTTGGGGCCCAACCCTACCTTGAGAGCAGACAGCGCATACGAACCCGGCCTTGCTGAGGCTAAAATGGATCCAATCTGCTGCTCGCAAATGCCCAATATCCGAGAGCAAGCCCGCCTCATAGTCGTGAGTATGACGAGGAAACCCTCACGCGTTTCTGGAGGAAAAGTCCGGAACTTGCCGACGAGAATCGATGCAGGAGGCCGATGGCGTGAGGAAGGTAGGGGATGAGGAAGAAAGAAAGCAGATAGGCCGAGTAATAGAAGCTTTGATTATGTGAGCTCGGAGAATGCATGGACGGAGCCATATATAGCTCCAGGGCTGCTCCCCTTCTGCTCTCGTCAGGGAAATCCGGGACCTTCGATTCGGTTTCCTACTCTTCTTCTGGTTCTTCTGGTTGACAGCCATGCAAACTGCCCCCCGCGCGACTTCGCATTTTACGCCTGTATTTGACGCATTTTACGCCATAGCTTGCTCTACCCCTTATCCTGAACCAGAACCGATATTGGCAAACCCATCCTACACCATCCTCCGCAAATGGCAGGTGGTTGACTAGAGCATGCTATGAATTGACTCCGTCGACAGATGGTGTTCTGGACCTGAAGCGGCCAAATACCGCGATCGCGTGCAAGCTGAGTAGCACGGCAGTCGCAGGGCTCAGCATCGTCGCATCAACGGTTTCAACCGCTAGGCGCGACCAATTGGCTGCCTCGTATCACACCATAACCCACCCATGAGAGAGTCAAGGTGAAGGTGGGTACTTCCTCTCGCCACTGTATCCCAGGCTTGCCATAGGCAAGGCGATCGTGTGTCACCAGGTCATTCTTTTCCTCACTCCACAACCAGCCCATGGGGAAGTCAAGGTGAGGGTGGGTACTGCTGCCTGCCCTCTATCCCAGCCATACGAGAATGAAAGGGGTGATAGGTCATTATTTTCCTCACACTTCCCTCATCCCATGGGCACGCCAAGGCAAGGGTTGGCCACTCTTCTGTCCCCTCCATCCCAACCATGGCAGAGCCAATGGGATGGTCGGTCATTCATTTCATCACTCTACCCCCTTCCCAATCCCTTTGTTGGGGTGGTGAGGGTTGGGCACTTTTCAATTCACGCTTCCCCTTCCCCTTGGCAGACAAACGGCGAGGGAGGCACATCCATAAGCCGAGCACACACATACATGACCCAATCACAGCCATACGCCAAGCATTCACATGAGCCAAACACAGCCATAAGCAGAGCAGACACATACATGAACCTATCACAGCCATACGCCAAGCACACACATAAGCCAAACACAGCCATAAGCCAAGCACACACACCAACAAGCCTGGGTGACTGCATGGATGCAATTATGCAAGGTTGTGAGTGTGGGAGGGTAAATTTTGATTTCGTGAATGTAGGCTGTGTGTGTACAAATGTAGGTTGTGAGTATGTAAAGGTAGATTTTGAATGTGCGAACGTAGATTGTGAGTGTTAGAGGGTAGTTTGTTTAGTTTATAAGGGTACATCTGGTGTGCTTGAGGGTAGATAGGGAGTGTTAGAGGGTATTTTTTTAGTGTATAAGGGTAGATTGTGAGTATTTGAGGGTAGATTGGGAGTGTGTGAGGGTAGGTTGTGAGTGTGTGAGGTTAGTTTGTGAGTGTACAAGGGTAGATTGTGAGTGTGTGAGGTTAGTTTGTGAGCGTACATGGGTAGATTGTGAGTGTGTGAGGTTAGTTTGTGAGTGTACAAGGGTAGATTGTGAGTGTTAGAGGGCAGTTTTTGAGTGTATAAGGGTAGCTAGATAGTATTTGGGGGTAATTTAGGAGTGTGTGAGGGTAGGCTGTGAGTGTTAGAGGGTAGTTTTTGAGTGTACACGCAGGTACAAGGGTAGATTGTGAGTGTTAGAGGGTAGCTTTTGAGTGTGTAAAGGTAGATTGTGAGTGTTAGAGGGTAGTTTTTGAGTGTGTAAAGGTAGATTGTGAGTGTTAGAGGGTAGTTTGGGAGTGTGTAAAGGTAGATTGTGAGTGTTAGAGGGTAGTTTGGGAGTGTGTGAGGGTAGATTATGAGTATATGTGGTTTGCCGTGGGGTATGCTGGGGTGGTACACGCCATTTTCCAATCCTGTACATTGCACACTGCCTCCCCACAGGTCCTCATCGCCCAATTGAAGGCAGCTATGCCCAGCCCTCCACCGAGAGAGTTGGACGGGTGGGAGAAGCAGTACGAGGAGTACGTGAGCATTGAGCTGGAGATCGCAGCTGTACTTCATGGCCCCAATTCTGTACTGTCTGATCAACGCACTGCTGTGCTTCATGGCCCCAATTCTGTACTGTCCGATCAGCACGCTGCTGCAGAATCCCGTGGCATCTCTGATACCAGCGAAAATCGCCACACGGCTTGGCCCGACCCTCGTGTGGCCCCATACACCACAAGCCGCCGCTTGCACTTTGACACCCCATCGCAGTTGGGCTCCCCCCGTGGTCGCAGCTTCCACCCAGCTTCCCCACACAGCAGGCCAGCTTCCCCTCCCTCACCCTCCAGGAGGCGAACGCAGCTTGACCCCTCAGATCAGAGCCTAGGCCCCGCCCAGCACCAGCCCAAGGTCCCGCCCCCTTACGCCCAGATCCTGAAAAGGGAGGAGGAGCTGAGGGAGAAGGAGGCGCACACATCTGGGAAGAGGAGCTTCCTCAGCCCACCACACCTTCCCCTTGGCCGCAGACTGCAGAGCCCATCAGGGCGCAAGCATCCACAAGCCCTAGCTGCTGCTGGTGACCCACAGCACCCACAAGACCGACAAGACAGATGGGACCAACAGGAACAAGCACTATCACGCAAGCCAGCTGCCTCCCCCTCACGCTCGTCTCCCGATATAAACACAAGGCTACAAGCTCGCAAAAGCTCCTCCCCCGACCCCATGAGGAGCCAGGAGGGTGAGCGCTCAGGGTCACCTCTGCCACCCTATGGGGGGCGCTCCCAGGTTCCGCTGCTTGGGCCAAAGGGGCTGTTTCATAGTGGGAGGGGTTCTCCTGTGAGGCAAGCCCACCACTCCAAGCAGCAACAGCTCCAAGCTGCAGCACAGCAACAGCACAGCCACAATACAGCCCTCCACGCAACAGCTCAACAACAACAGAGGCCTACAAGCAACAACAGCTCTCCTCTGGATAGAGGACCTTTTGACTTGGGGCCTACCCTGCAACGCTCTCAGGTGCAGCTGCAGCCCAGCTCAATGGGAGCTAACCAGCAAGGCTCCCAAGTGCAGCTGCAGCCCAGCTCAGTGGGAGCTAAACAGCAAGGCTCCCAATTGCAGCTGCAGCCCAGCCCAGTGGGAGCTAAGCAGCAAGGCTCCCAGGTGATCCCGCAGCCAAGCTTTCTCCAGTCAAGCTCCCAGCTCCGAAGTTCAACTCGGCGCTTGTCACCAGAATCAGGCTCCCAGGTACTTCAACTTGAACTGGCCAGAAAATGACTTACAGAAATGGCCTGTAAAATCAATGACTAACAGAAATGAACGACTAACAGAAATAAAAGGCTAACAGAAATGGCCTGTCAAATCAGCGACTGACAGAAATGGCCTGTGAAAGTATGAAGTTAATGACTAACAGAAATAGCTTGTGAAAGTGCGAAGTCAATGACTAACAGAAATGGCCTGTGGAAGTGTGAAAACTTGAGCAGCCAACTAACTTTAACTTGGTTACATGGCTCCAGCCTTTATACGGTAGCAATAAATAGCGGTAACAGAAATACGGTAACAGAAATACGGTAACAGAAATACGGTAACAGAAATACGGTAACAGAAATACTGTAACAGAAATGGCCTGTGAAGTCTGCACACGTGAGCAGCCGACTAACTTGAACTTAAACTTGGTTACATAGCTCCAGCCTATAAGGCTGCCTGCTGTCTTCGGCAGTTACATAATCAATTAAAATCAAAGCAGTCTTATATAATTATACTCATACATTTGATACAATCTCTTTGTATCTCTTCTTAAACTTGGTTACGTAGCTTCAGCCAAACAATTGTCTGCTCGCCGTCTTTGGCAGTAAAAATGCATTTACCAGGACAATATAAACGTGAACAAATTGAATCCTTCTGTCTTACTTAACAATCAAAAATCAATCACACAAACTAAGTTTTCCTATAAAAAACTTGATCCAATCCCCCCCCCCCCACACACACACACCCTCCTCATCCCACGTACAGCCCACCCCATCCACACCCCACCCACACCAACACCAACAATCCCCCACCATACACAATACCCTACCATACACAGCCTCCCCCCCCCACACACACACACACCACCACCACCACCATACACACACCTCCCCCCCCCCCCCCCCCCCACACACACACACCCCACACACACACACCCCTCCTCCTCATCCCATGTACAGCAAGAGAGCATGTCCATGTCCACGCCACGCGGTCAAGCCTCCCCACCACAAGGTGTCCGCAGTGGAAGCCCTGACCCTTCTGATCCCCGGAGGCACGTGTCACCTGCTTATGGGCAGCCGCACTCTACAACAACCATCCAGGCAGCCCCACACAGACAGCAGCACATGGGGCCAGAACAGGAACACAGGGCACAGGGCGCAGGCCCACGAATACAGGGCGCAGGCCAACGCAGACAGGAGCACATGAGGTCAGAACAGGAGTGGCTTGAAGCTCCACAAGAGCTTCTGGAACCTTCTGCAGCCGCATATGAGCACAGGTTGTCAGATCAGGAGTGGCTCGAGGCTCCACATGAGCTTCTAGAACCTTCCGCAGCCGCCTATGAGCTGGAGTTTGGAACACAACAGGACGGAGGATCCGACATCCCTGATAGGTCAGTATTGGGTTGCCTGCAATTCTGCAACGGGTCAAGACGTGCATTTGTCAAGAACTTGAACTTGGTTACATGGCTCCAGCCGTTAAGGCTGCTCGCTGTCTTTTGCAGTAACATAATAAATTCAAATCAAAGCATTTTCATGTCGTTACTAACAGATCAGATACACGAGAAAGCTAGTATCCTCTTCCTGGTGTTTCAGTGCCCAGCCTTATACCAAAATAATAAAGGTTAAGTGGGTGAGTGGGGCGTTCAAACCAAGGGTCAGATGGGTATGCTCGTCTGATGTCGTCGAGCAAGCACGGACCATTTGTCAAGTCGTCCATGGGATTGTGTGTCCTATGAATCTGTCCCCTCACATGTTCTTCCACAGCTCTCACCAGAACTGCAGGCACAGAGCCGCAGTGGGTCCCATGCTATCAGACACTGCCGCTAGTCGTGCATTAAGTAGCACAACCCCTGGTACAACCATGCGTTTCACATACATGCCTCGAGGCCCATGCTCTTCCATTGTCACCACCAAAACTGCAGGCGCAGAGCTGCAGTGCCCCAATGCTATCAGACACAGCTGCTAGTCGTGCAGTAGGTAGCACAACCCCTGGTACAGCCATGCGTTTTCACATACATGCCTTACCTCCCATGCTCTTCCATTGTCACCACCAAAACCGCAGGCACGGACCTGCACTCGGGTCCATGCCGTCAGACCCCGGCTTCTCAAGGGCCCCTGAGCCGCCCACCCGATCCAACAAGGGAGTGAGACAGCCAGATGCCAAGGCGTGGATCTCCCCTCAACCAGGTCCATGGATCGTACACGATTTGCAATCCACCCGCAGACCAACCGACCTAGTCTTTGGCGAATCTATTGCTACTGCTCCCTACACAATGCCACCTCACAAGCTTACAGCAAAAGAGACCATGGGCGCAGCCCCCTTCTCTATGCCCCATGATAAGCATGCTGACAGTCAAGCGGGGGCAGCAGCAAGAAGACCACAGAACTTGCAGGCATATGCCGCTAAGTATGTCCACACTAGGTACCTCTCCAAGCCAGAGGAGTATGGGAAGGTGAATAACATGTTAATACCACACTCATCTGTATTTGTGTTATTCTTATGCTGCATATCAGTCATCCCTCAGATGCCTTTGCTTTCACCCCCGTCATCTTTCACCCTCCTGTGATTGCACCCCTCCCATACCTCTCTCTCACTCTCAAAAGTATGGGAAGGGGAGTAACATGCTCATACCACACTCACCTTTGTTTGTGTCTTTCTCATGCCGCATCCCCATCATCCCTCCCTTTCACTCTCATAAGTATGGGAAGGGGAGTAACATGCTCATGCCGCACTCACCTGTGTTTGTGTCGTTCCCATGCTGTATCCCCATCATACCTCCCTTTCACTCTCAAAAGTATGGGAAGGTGAATAACATGCTAATGCCACAGTCACCTTTGTTTGTGTCTTTCTCATGCTGCATCCCTAGCATACCTCCCTCTCACTGTCAAAAGTATGGGAAGGGGAGTAACATGCTAATGCCACACTCCCCGGTGTTTTTATCTTTCTCATGCTGCATCCCCATCATATCTCCCTCTCCTGTGTTTACAACCCTCTCCTCCCTTCCCCACTTAGCTTGCATCCCTCTCCTGTCAAGTCCAGCTCAATGTTGCCCAGAGCTCCCTCCGCCAGTTGATAGAGCGCCCCGTTGCAAAAGTTTATAACCCTTCCATCCCTCACACACTTTGCTTGCACCCCTCTATCCCCCACCCTCCTTTTTATGCACCCCTCTCATCCCTCCCTCCCCCATTTCGCTTTCACCCCTCTCATCCCTTCCTCTCCCACTTCATCTCCCTCTCCCACTTCGCTTGCATCCCTCCCCTGCCAGGTCCGTCTTGATGTTGTCCAGAGCGCCCTTTGACAGTTGATGGAGGTTGCAGGAGAATGGAGGAGGCCATTGCAAAAAGTTATAACCCTCCCATCCCTCTCACACTTTGCTTGCATCCCTCTCATCCCTCCCTCACACACTTCGCTTGCACCCCTCCCCTGCCAGGTCCGCCTTGATGTTGTCCAGAGCGCCCTTCGCCAGTTCATGGAGGGCGCCGTTGCAAAAGAGGTCAACCACCCTGGCATGTACAATATCACTTCCTCCGCGACCAGAGCTCTGCACTCCTCCACCACGCACCCTGACAGCCCTGCAGACTCGCATCATGGCGCACGCCCTAGCAACCGCTCTCCGAACCTCCCCAACATGCCGTCTGCCACCCATTCTGGTATTCACCCCCATGGTCATCAACCCCATGGGCCCATGCCTCACCCCCTGGACAACGATGGCTCGTCCCAGCCAGCCGCACACTGGCTTGGGGAGCAAGCACCTCGCGGCTCACTGGGTGGCCTCAGTGTGGTGTCTCTGTCCGAGTGGGGCCGGAGGACAGCTGAGTCTCAGGCAGAGTGGGGCCAAAGGACAGCTGAGTCTCAGGCAGACTGGGGCCCGAGGACAACTGAGTCTCAGGCAGAGTGGGGCCAAAGGACAGCTGAGTCTCAGGCAGAGTGGGGCCAAAGGACAGCTGAGTCTCAGGCAGAGTGGGGCCCAAGGACAGCTGAGTCTCAGGCAGACTGGGGCCCAAGGACAGCTGAGTCTCAGGCAGAGTGGGGCCTAAGGACAACTGAGTCTCAGGCAGACTGGGGCCCAAGGACAGCTGAGTCTCAGGCAGAGTGGGGCCAAAGGACAGCTGAGTCTCAGGCAGAGTGGGGCCAAAGAACAGCTGAGTCTCAGGCAGAGTGGAGGGAGGCTGAGACTGCCAAAGGGGTGCAACCGTCCCGAGGCCATGGGCTCTTCTCTAACAGGCCTGGGAGGAGACCTGGAGCTCTAGGTAGCTCCACGCATTACCCACTTTGGAACTCCAAAACAGCTCTGCCTACACGAGGTGGGGCCACCTCTCCCACTGCCTCCCACACACATCCTCCCTCCCTCCCACACACCAACCGCCTCTCACCGCCTCCCACGCACAGCCCCCCAGCAGCCACTTCTCAGCAATCCAGGTCACCAGATTTGCATCGGCCCACGCTCAGAGCAGGCTCACTGACGACTAACCCATTATGGGAGTCGACAGAAGGCTATAGCCGGTCGCGACCGGTGTCGGAATCGCCAAAATCCGGAACTCGAAAATTGTCGTTCAGCTACATCCCCCCTCCCCGGAGCTTCAGATCCTCGCCCACCAACCATCGCTCCCGATCGGCCTCGGCCCAAAGCCCGCGGAAGCAGTCGCCTGGAAGCGTGTCGCCACAGCCACCATGGCAGTCCTCTCCTAAGGGCTTCTCTTTGAGATCTGAGGAGCCATCCCGTGCACACTCTCCCATGATGGAGGAGGCTGTCTCCTTCCGCTCGTGCAAACACAGGAGCCCGGTCAGTGATAATATATATATATTGCATCTTTGGGCATACGCAGGAAACCGGTCAGCGATTAAATATTGTTGTATCTTTGCAGATCTTTGGGATGTATTGTTGCATCTTTGGGATGACACAGGAGCCAAGTCAGTGATTAAATATTGTTGTATCTTTGCAGATCTTTGGGATGTATTGTTGCATCTTTGGGATGACACAGGAGCCAAGTCAGTGATTAAATATAGATATTGTTGCATCTTTGGGATAATACAGGAGCCAAGTCAGTGATTACAGATAGATACTGTTGCATCTTTAGGCACACACAGGAAACCGGTCTGTGATTACATACAGATTGTTGTATTTTTGGGGTAACACAGGAGCCAAGTCAGTGATTAAATATATATATTGTTGTACCTTTGGACATACACAGGAGCCAAGTCAGTGATTACATAGAGAGATTGTTGTATCCTTGTGTGGACTCCTCAGAGACTCTCCCTGTCTCTCTGTCTCTGTCTCTCTCGTGTTGCACAACTGCGGTCTCTCTCTGTCTCTCTGTCTCTCTCGTGTTGCACAACTGCAGTCTGTCTGTCTCTCTGTCTCTGTCTCTCTCGTGTTGCACAACTGCAGTCTGTCTCTCTGTCTCTGTCTCTCTCGTGTTGCACAACTGCGGTCTCTCTCTGTCTCTCTGTCTCTGTCTCACTCGTGTTGCACAACTGCAGTCTCTCTCTCTCTGTCTCTCTGTCTCTGTCTCACTCGTGTTGCACAACTGCAGTCTCTCTCTGTCTCTCTGTCTCTGTCTCACTCGTGTTGCACAACTGCGGTCTCTCTCTGTCTCTCTGTCTCTGTCTCACTCGTGTTGCACAACTGCAGTCTCTCTCTGTCTCTCTGTCTCTGTCTCTCTCGTGTTGCACAACTGCAGTCTCTCTCTGTCTCTCTGTCTCTGTCTCTCTCGTGATGCGCAACTGCAGTCTCTCTCTGTCTCTCTGTCTCTGTCTCTCTCGTGTTGCACAACTAAGTTGCGGTCTAGCCGCACAGTAAACATAGACATCTCTCTCTCTCTCTCTCTCTCTCTCTCTCTCTCTCTCTCTCTCTCTCTCTCTCTCTCTCTCTCCCCCTCTCTCCCCCTCTCTCTGGTTAACGGTGTTACACAATTTAATTCCGGTCCAGCTACACAGTAATAAAGAAACGCCAAAAATATCATTAGGAATAAGTCATCTAGTCAAACCTAGTATTGAGAAAGTACAGTAAGCCGATTAACTAAGATCTAGTGAAGGAGGGTGGGTGGGGGGTCCCTCCGTAACAAACAAACCCATTCAATCTAAAAAGATTGAAACAAATTCCAAAGGCACAGTTCTAGCCAAGAAGCCCTAGCCTCTCTCTCTCTCTCTCTCTCTCTCCCCCCCTCTCCCCCCCTCTCCCTCTCCCTCTCTCTCTCCCTCTCCCTCTCCCTCTCCCTCTCCCTCTCCCTCTCTCCCTCTCCCTCTCTCCCTCTCCTTCTCCCTCTCCCTCTCCCTCCTATCAGAGTCAAAAATCTTGGTCGTGGGACTAAGGAGGTAATCCAATTGACTTGGTCTGGAGCTCCCCGCCGCACAGTGAAGAGATTAGCCGTCGTGCATAGACTTTCACAAAGGTGTGCTCGCCCAAGGTCTAATACACCCACATGTTTTTCCCATGCCTAAACTTGAACTTCTTTACATGGCTCCAGCCTTTTATCCTATCCCAAGCCTAACCAACCCATTCCAACCTACTCCATCCCATTGCATGAGTGATATCACAGGTACGTACCGCTTTGTTGGTGTTTGGCCCCAGTGCAAGCAAACGGGCTAGCCCCCCCAACCTCACGCCTTGTAAAAAGGCGTACTATTTATTTACTCATGTATTTATCGCTTTATGTTCTGCATCATTCTGGGTGATACTTGCATACATAATAATGTTATCACCAGGCTATTTGCACTCCTCAGAGCACAGTGGTTGCTTTTCTAAAACAAATCAGCCAGTTTCTTGGCAAGATTATAAAAACAATTAAGCCAACCCTATCCGAGCCAAATCAAAAGAAACCCAAACCGACCCTTCCCGACCCAACCTAACCTGACCCAATCCAACCCAACCCAACCCATTCCAAGCAAACCCAACCCATATCAACTCAACCCAACCCAACCTGACCCAATCTAACCCAACCCATTCCAAGCCAACCCAACCTGACCCAATCCAACCCAACCCATTCCAAGCAAACCCTACCTGACCCAATCCAACCCATTCCAACCCAACCCAACCTGACCCAATCCAACCAAACCCATTCCAAGCAAACCCAACCTGACACAATCCAACCCAACCTGCAATCCACCTACCCTCTCTCAGGTAAGCTATGAAAGTCTGTTGGCGCAGGCTGCTGCTATGGCCCGCCGCAAGGCAGCTCAGACCAGCCCTCGACCAGCTGCCCGTAGAAGTCCAGCCATGAAGCACGGCATGACGGCCCCAGTGGCCAGTGACAGCACCAGCAGTCCACGGCACTCAGACAGCAACAGCCCACCCTCATGGGCAAAGGACACTAATCAGGATTCATCAGCAGGGGGCACATCAGCAGGGCGTACATCAGCAGGGCGTACATCAGCAGGGCATACATCAGCAGGGCGTACATCGACAGGGCACATACACCCCACATCCGAGGTACAGAGCTACAGCCCACCTTCATGTGCACAGGACTCCACTCAGGATTCATCGGCAGGGCGTCTTCGTTTACAGCATTCATCGGCCTCTCCAACCAAGGGCTCCCCAAAATCCTCTACCAGTCAAGGGGAGAGAAAGAACGTCAAAACACAAGGCAGCTTCGCTGCTTCTAACGCTGCTCACGTTGCGTCTAGTAGCGTTGCTTCTAACACTTCTAATGCTGCTTTCGTAGCTTCTGATACTGATTACGTTGCTTCTAGCAGCCCTCCATGGAGCTCTCCTGACTCTCCAGGCTCCACTCACACAAACTCCCCCTCCCCACGCAATACCCACTTCTCCCCCCAGCCTGCATCCCACTCCCATTCTGATCCCCTTCTCCCCCCTCATGGTACGTACCCCTCGTCTGGGGATTGTCGCAACCCAGCCCAAGGCCATGCTGCATGGGGCCGCACTGTCTTCTCAAGTAATGCTGCTGCTGCAGCAACGTCTGCAGCCTCTGCCAACCTCCACCCCGCTTCTCGTGAAGCACCCCGTTTAGGAACCGCTCTGTTCCGTTCTCCTGACCACGCCAACTTCCACGCCCAGGTGTTCAGATCACCCTCGGTGTCTCCCCCTCCCCCAGCTCCCCCGCACGAACGCACCACCACCAGCATGGCCAGACCGCCCTTGCCCTCTCCCCCTACTCCTAACCGCCCTTATGTTCCTACCGGAGAGTCTGAGGTGCCCTCTGTGTCTCCCCTAATGCCTTCGTCTCAGTCGGCCCTGCCAGCACATTCGTCTCAGTTAGCTCTGCTAGCACGTTTGTCTCAGTCGTCTCTGCCAGCACGTTCGTCTCAGTCGGCTCTGCCAGCAGGTGACCCAAGCATGGAAGCCCAAGGTCCTCTACACTCCGTCCCAGCTGCTGCTGCATCTGCCCGACTGCCTGAGCCACAACCCTGTGAGTACCATCTGACAGATGCTTCTGCAGCAGCTCAGCCTGCTGAAGGAATTCTTGCTGGGGATGTACGCACGGTAGCAAGTCTTATCGCTGCCCTGGGCCCGACTGCCCGACTGCCAGAGCCACAGCACTGTGAGTTCCTCCTCACAGACGTGGTAAAAGCTCTGTCAGATATGCAATCTAGTGGCTTCGCCGGTTCATCTGCAGCGAGGGCAGTAGGTCATCAGCCTACCAACAGCGCAAATTCAAATTTAAATGCATCTGCTTTGAACGCAGTAGGTCATCAGCCCACCAACAGCGCAAATTCAAATTTAAATGCATCTGCTTTGAACGCAGTGGGTCATCAGCCCACCAACAGCGCAAATTCAAATTTAAATGCATCTGCTTTGAATGCAGTAGGATATCAGCCCACCAACACCGCAAATCCAAATTTAAATTCATCTGCTTTGAATGCAGTTGCAAGTCTACTTGCTGCCCTGGGATCCATGTCAAGTAGCGAGGATGGCCTAGCTGGGGTGCATCTCTCAAATAGAGTCGGCACGGCTGACCACCACTCTGTAAAAGAGCTTCTGGTTGCCCTGGGACCAATGGCAGGTAGCAAGGATGCCCTAGCAGGGGTACAGCTCCCTCGTGCAGTTGGCACGGCTGACCCCCACTCTGTAGAAGAGCTTCTGGCTGCCCTGGGACCAACGTCAGGTAGCGAGGATGCCCTAGCAGGGGTGCAGCTCCTTCATGCAGTTGGCCCGGCTGAATCTCACTATATAGCAGAGCTTCTGGCTGGTGTGGGGCTGAAAGACGCTGCTGCAGCAGGTCAGCCTGCTGGGGGTTCACACATGGCAGCAGATATTCTGGCTGCTCTGGATCTTATCGACGCTTCTACAGCAGGTCAGCCTGCTGAGGGAATTAACGCTGGGGATGCAAACACGGCAGCAAGTCTTCTGGCTGCCCTGGGCCCCATGGTTGGTAGCGAGGATGGCCTAGCAGGGGAACAGCTCCCGCATGGAGTTGGCACGGCTGACCCCCACTCTGGAGAAGAGCTTCTGGCTGCCCTGGGACCAATGTCAGGTAACGAGGATGGCCTAGCAGGGTTACAGCTCCCTCATGGAGCTCACCTGGCTGATTCACACGCTATAGCAGAGCTTCTGGCCGGAGTGGGGCTGATAGATGCTGCTGCAGCAGGTCAGCCTGCTGGGGGTTCACACACGGCAGCAGATATTCTGGCTGCTCTGGGTCTGATCGACGCTTCTGCAGCAGGTCAGTCTGCTGAGGGAGTTGCTGCTGAAGAGCGTGAGGCAGTACATGTTGTACAGTCTGCCGTTGCAGAGGATTCTGCAGAGCACACAGTCGCTCATGCTGCATGGACGTCAGCAGCAGGTGTGATCCCTGACACGTCCAATGTGAGCTCGCTCCTGTCCTTCATCGACACGCAGTTCCTGGGACTGGCTGGTGAAAAAACTGCCGCCAGGGCTGATGAAACAAGTGCCGCCGGGGCTGCCAGGTTTGCTGGGGCTGATGAAACAAGTGCTGCCGGGGCTGCCAGGCTTGCCAGGGCTGATGACAGGACTGCCGCCAGGGCTGATGAAACAAGTGCCGAGGCTGCCAGGCTTGCTGGGGCTGATGAAACAAGTGCTGCCGGGGCTGCCAAGCTTGCCAGGGCTGATGACAGGACTGCTTCCAGGGCTGATGAAACAAGTGCTGCCGGGGCTGCCAGGCTTGCCAGGGCTGATGACAGGACTGCTTCCAGGGCTGATGAAACAAGTGCTGCCGGGGCTGCCAGGCTTGCCAGGGCTGATGACAGGACTGCTTCCAGGGCTGATGAAACAAGTGCTGCCGGGGCTGCCAGGCTTGCCAGGGCTGATGACAGGACTGCTTCCAGGGCTGATGAAACAAGTGCTGCCGGGGCTGCCAGGCTTGCTGGGGCTGATGACAAGACTGCTGCCAGGGCTAATGAAAAAAGTACTGCCGGGGCTGCCAGGCTTGCTGGGGCTGATAAAACGACTGCCACTGGGGCTGAAAAAACGACTGCCGGGGCTGCCGAGCTTGCTGGGGCTGATGACATGACTGCCACTGGGACTGATGAAACGACTGATGGGGCTGATGGAACAACTGCCGGGGCTGCCAGGCTTTCCGTGGCTGATGACTCAACTGCCACTGGGGCTGGTGAAACGACTGCCGCCGGGGCTGAGGAAACAACAGCCCGGGCTGCCGGGCTTGATGGGGCTGATGAAACAAGTGCTGCCGGGGCTGCCAGGCTTGCCAGGGCTGATGACAAGACAGCTCCCAGGGCTGATGAAACAATTGCTGCCGGGGCTGATGAAACAAGTGCTGCCGGGGCTGCCAGGCTTGCTAAGGCTGATGAAACAAGTGCTGCCAGGCTTGCCAGGGCTGATGACACGACTGCTGCCAGGGCTGATGAAACAACTGCAGCCGGGGCTGATGACACGACTGCTGCCAGGGCTGATGAAACAACTGCAGCCGGGGCTGATGACACGACTGCTGCCAGGGCTGATGAAACAACTGCAGCCGGGGCTGATGACACGACTGCTGCCAGGGCTGATGAAACAACTGCAGCCGGGGCTGATGACACGACTGCTGCCAGGGCTGATGAAACAACTGCTGCCGGGGCTGATGACACGGACTGCTGAAGGGCTGATGATGAAACAACTGCAAGGGGTGATGACACAAATGCTGCCCAGGGCTGATGAAACAAACTGGCTTACAGGGCTGAGACACGACTGTGCAGGGATGCCGAAACACTGCAAGCCGGGGGTGATGACACGACTGTGCCAGGGGCTGATGAAAACAATGCTGCCGGGGGCTGATGACACGATGGGCCAGAGCTGATGAAAAACTGCACCGGGGCTGAATAACACAATGTCTGCCAGGGCTGATTTTGGGGGATGGAAACAACTGCAGCCGGGGCTGATGACACGACTGCTGCCGGGGCTGATGAAACAACTGCTGCCGGGCTTGCCAGGGCTGATGAAACAACTGCCGGGGCTGCTGGGCTTGCTGGGGGTGATGAAACGACTGCCACTGGGGCTGGTGAAATGACTGCCGCCGAGGCTGATGAAACAACTGCTGCCGGGGCTGCCGGGCTTGCCGGGGCTGATGAAACAACTGTTGCCAAGGCTGATGAAACGACTGCCACTGGGGCTGATGAAACGACTGCTGCCGGGGCTGCCGGGCTTGCCGGGGCTGATGAAACAACTGTAACCAAGGCTGATGATACGACTGCCACTGGGGCTGATGAAACGACTGCTGCTGGGGCTGCCGGGCTTGCCGGGGCTGATGAAACAACTGTAACCAAGGCTGATGAAACGACTGCTGCTGGGGCTGCCGGGCTTGCTGGGGCTGATGAAACAACTGTAACCAAGGCTGATGAAACGACTGCCACTGGGGCTGATGAAACGACTGCTGCTGGGGCTGCCGGGCTTGCCAGGGCTGATGACACCACTGCCGGGGCTGATGAAACAAATGCCGGGGCTGCCGGGCTTGTCGAGGCTGATGACATGACTGCTGCCAGGGCTGATGAAACAACTGCTGCTGGGGCTGCCGGGCTTACCTGGGCTGATGACACCACTGCCGGGGCTGATGAAACAAATGCCGGGGCTGGCGGGCTTGTCGAGGCTGATGACACGACTGCTGCCAGGGCTGATGAAACAACTGCTGCCGGGGCTGCCAGGCTTACTGGGGCTGATGACACGTTTGCCACCGGGGCTGATGAAACAGCTGCCGGGACTGCCAGGCTTACTGGGGCTGATGAAACGACTGCCGCCCTCTTTGTTTCCCACGCCACCTCGGCAGCAATAGACAGTCTCCCTCACTCGCCCAAACTCCAAGCTGACCTCATGCCTCCCACGACAGAACCTGTGCCTCCCACGACGGAACCTGTGCCTCCAACAACAGAACCTGTGCCACCAACAGAACCTGTGTCTCAACAAGAGGAGCTCCATCCACCTAGCAGACACTCCTACGACCATGTGCACTCAGTGTCAATACCTCGCATTGCACGTTCCTCGGCAGCGATGGGCAGTCTCCCACACTCGCCCAACCCCCAAGCTGACCTCATACCTCCCACGACAGAACCTGTGCCACCGACTGAACCTGTGTCTCAACAAGAGGAGCTCCATCCACCTAGCAGACACTCCTACGACCATGTGCACTCAGTGTCGATACCTGTCATTTCACGTTCCTTGGCAGCGATGGGCAGTCTCCCACACTCGCCCAACCCCCAAGCTGACCTCATACCTCCCACGACAGAACCTGTGCCACCGACTGAACCTGTATCTCAACCAGAGGAGCTCCATCCACCTAGCAGCCACTCCTACGACCATGTGTCATACGACACAGTGTCAATACCTCTCATAGCATGTCCCCCCCCAGAGCATGCGCTCGTCCTTCTCCCTTCCATTGAGTTCCCCAAAGATCAGCCTGATATGACGCCCTCCCAGATTCCAGGACCTCCGCCCCAGCAGGATGTGCTCTCTCCCTCAACCTTGATGTCGCCTAGATCTTCACACAGCCTATCTTCTAGATCTTCGCATGGTCTCTCTCGTATCCTAGTGCCTGCCATGTCGCCCTCCCAGCTTCCAGGACCCCCACCCCAGCAAGATCCACCCCAGCAAGATGTGCTTTCCCCCTCGACCTTGACCTCTAGATCTTCGCACAGTCTGTCCCCTAGATCTTCACATGGCCTCTCTCGCATCCCAGGGCCTCCACCACATATAAGGAGCCTGCCACCCCCGGAATTCTCCTCTCCCCCGCCCAGTGATCTGTCAAAACTTCAGCTAACGGCAGCTTCACACGCAACACTAGGTACCCAAGCAATATCTAAACGGCTACACTCCCCCCCGAGCAGCTCCTCAGAGCATGGGCTGGCCATAGCCTCACGCCCAATAGCAGGTTCCGAGGCAAAACCTCCTGACCTTGACTCTCTCCCAAGCAGTTCACCAGAGCGTGAGCTGGCCACAGCCTCACGCCCAATAGCAGGTTCCGAGGCAAAACCACCTGACCTTGACTCTCTCCCAAGCAGTTCATCCGAGCGTGAGCTGGCCACAGCCTCACCTCCAACAACGGGCTCACGGCCAGCACATGAGCTCGACTCTCCCCGTATCAAATTTTCAGAGCATGAGCTGGCAACAGCCTCACGCCCAACAACAGGCTCCGAGGCAAAACCTCCTGGGCTTGACTCTCTCCCAGGCAGCTCCTCAGAGCAGGGGCTGGCCACAGACTCACCTCCAACAACAGGCTCACGGCCAGCACATGAGCTTGACTCTCCCCCGATCAACTTTTCAGAGCATGAGCTGACCACAGCCTCACGCCCACTAGCAGGTTCCGAGGCAAAATCTCCTGAGCTTGACTCTCTCCCAGGCAGCTTCTCAAAGTATGGGCTGGCCACAGACTCACCTCCAACAACAGGCACGCGGCTAGCACATGGGCTCAACTCTCCCCCAAGCAGCTCATCAGAGCTTAAGCTGGCCACAGCCTCACGCCCAATAGCAGGCTCTGAGGCAAAACCTCCTGAGCTTGACTCTCTCCCAAGTAGCTTTTCAGAGCATGAGCTGGCCACAGCCTCACACCCAATAGCAGGTTCCGAGGCAAAACCTCCTGAGCTTGACTCTCCCCCATGCAGTTCATCAGAGCATGAGCTGGCAACAGCCTCACACCCAATAGCAGGGACCTCGGCATCATCACACAAGCTAGACTCTCCTCCAAGCAGCTCATTACAGCATCACACTTCTCAAGCTTTCGCTGTACCTTATGGGGAGGACAAAACACATTCAACAGCTTCTTCTGTTCACTCCGAATTCCCTCGTGGCCCGCCAAGTGTTGCTGGTCCTGATGAGATTCCATCCCTTCCTAAGCCTCGTAGCCCACCCACTGTTGGGGCTTCTCGTGAGATCCCATCTGTAGCTGATCCTCGTGGTACAACCACTGTTGCTCGTCCACACAAGTCCCCGACTGCTGCAGACCCTCGGCCACATGTAGACGATCAGGTGCCAGAGCTGCACCCGAGCACACCTGTAGCACCTCAGCCAACAGTGGATGATGTGGACGTCGAGGCGCACTCCACAGCTCCCACTCAAGCTGACCATGGGGGTGTGGCTGCCGCACTGCCACCGCAGCCTCAGCCACATGTAGACGATCAGGTGCCAGAGCTGCACCCGAGCATACCTGTAGCACCTCAGCCAACAGTGGATGATGTGGACGTCGTGGAGTCGCACTCCACAGCTCCCACTCAAGCTGACCATGGGGGTGTGGCTGTCGCACTGCCCCCGCAGCCTCAGTCACTTGTTGACGATCAGGTGCCAGAGCTGCACCCGAGCACACCTGTAGCACTTCAGCCAACAGTGGATGATGTGGATGTTCAGGCGCACTCCACAGCTCCCACTCAAGCTGAACATGGGGGTGTGGCTGCCGCACTGCCACCGCAGCCTCAGCCACAAGCAGGTAACACATCAAGCAGGCCTACACAGTTGTTGGAGCTATCATCTGTGGTGCAGGATGTGCCTCAGGCAAGGCTAGATAATGTGCTGAAGCCGGCTGTGGATGACGAGCCCGAGCCACAGCCCATTCCGGTACCTAGCCAAGATGTGGCTGTCGCACTGCTTCCGCAGCCTCAGACTCAAGATAAGACATCAAGCAGGCCTGATCGGTTGTTGGAGGTTGCAGGGGTTGCATCCGAGTTGCAGAAGGTTGTGTCTGAGCTTGTAGAGGATGATAGGCCTGAGCCAAAACCGGTGGCAGCCATTGTTGTTCCTAGTGTTGGTGAGTTTGTCACACCGCCACCCCAGCCTCCGTCAAGAGCTGACAGACCAAGCAGGCCTGAGCGGTTGTTGGAGGTTGCAGGGATTGCATCTAAGCTGCAGAAGGTTGTGCCTGAGCTTGTAGACGATGGTGGGCCTGAGCCAATGCCAGTGGCTACCATCCTGGTTCCTAGTGTTGGTGCGTCTGTCGCACTGCCACCCCAAGCTCAGCCACAAGCTGACACATCAAGCAAGCCCAAGGGGTTGTTGGAGGTTGTAGGGGTTGCATCCGAGCTGCAGAAGGTTGTGACTGAGCTTGTAGATGATGATAGTGCGCCAATACCGGTGACAGCCGTTGTTGTTCCTTGTTTTGGTGCGTCTGTCCCACCGCCACCCCAGCCTCAGCCACAAGCTGACACACCAAGCAGGCCTGAGCGGTTGTTTGAGGTTGCATCCGAGCTGCAGAAGGTTTTGCCTGAGCTTGAAGACGATGATAGGCCTGAGCCAAAACCAGTGGCAGCCATTGTTGTTCCTAGTCTTGGTATGTCTGTCCCACTGCCACCGCAGCCTCAGCCACAAGCTGACACACCAAGCAGGCCTGAGCGGTTGTTGGAGGTTGCATCCGAGCTGCAGTGGGTTGTGCCTGAGCTTGAAGACGATGATAGGCCTGAGCCCAAACCAGTGGCAGCCATTGTTGCTCCTAGTGTTGGTATGTCTGTCCCACTGCCACCGCAGCCTCAGCCACAAGCTGACACATCAAGCAAGCCCGAGCGTATGTTGGAAGTTGCATCCGAGCTGCAGAAGGTTGTTCCTGAGCTTGAAGACGATAATAGGCCTGAGCCAATGCCAGTGGCTACCATCCTGGTTCCTAATGCAGGTGCATCTGTCCCGCTACAGCCACGGCCTCAGCCAGATAGGGTCCCAGCAGGCAGTCCAGTGGGGGTCGTAGCAGGCAGTCCAGTGAGGTTTGTAGTAGACAATCCCATGGGGGATGCAGCTACCAGTCCCATGGGGGTTGTAGCAAACAATCCAGTGGGGGTTGTAGCAGACAATTCCATGGGGGGTACAGCTACTACTCCAGTGGGGGGTGCAGCTATCAGTCCCATGGGGATTGTAGCAGACAGTCAAGTACCGGTTGTAGCAGCTACCCCAGTGGGAGGGGCAGCTACCAGTCCCATGGGGGATGTGGCAGTCAGTGCATTGGAGGGTGCATCTGCCAGTCCCGACGTAGACACCAGCCAGAACGCTAGTCCCGTGGATGCAACACCTGGTAAATCTACCAGCACTAGCCACAGCCCAAAGATAGGACTGCGCCCTGCTTCTAGCTCCAAGCTGGACAGCCCACAGGGGGGACTGCGTCCTGGTTCTAGCGCCAAGCTGGACAGTCCAAAGGGAGGACTGCTTTCTGGTGCAAGCGCCAAGCAGGAGAGTTCACAGGGAGGACTGCGTCCTGCTTCTGGCGCCAAGCTGGATAGCCCACAGGATGGACTGCGTCCTGGTTCTGGCGCCAAGCTGGAGAGTCCACAGGGAGGACTGCGTCCTGGTTCTAGCGCCAAGCAAGACATGAAAATCATGGAGCCCGTGTTGCACGAAATCCGCTCGCTCAAGGCATCTGTCTCGTATGGCTCTACCCCTGAACAAGGCACCATGAATCGCCTGGATGCGCTCCTAAGCCAGCTGGACGAGTTCCGCGCAAACCTGGAGCTCAGGCGCGGTCCAAGTAACAGCATGGTAAAACATCTTGCACACTTGCACAAAGACCTGAGGAAGTGGTTTACCTCCGTTACTGCCTCTGCCCGCCCTGACTCTCTAGCCAACTCAACTTTGGCCTCAGCCACTGGTCCCCCTCTTTCCAACACAACATCAATCTCAGGTGTAGCCTCAGCCACTGGCCCTCCTCCTTCCGCCTCTTCGCCAACCTCAACGTTGGCCTCAGGCGCAACTACAGTCGCTGATGTAGCCCCAGCAGCCCTATCTGCTTCACAGGATTTCTCAGGACCTATCGATGCTGGTTCACCAACCTCGACTTTGGTCCCAGGTGCAGCGTCAGTCGCTCATGTAGCCCCAGCCTCCCTTTCTGCTTTACAGGATGTATCAAAAGCAGCCAATGCTGGTCCTTACGATCTACCAACTGTTGTTGGAACTCAAGCTGCCACTGCTTTTGCTGATGCCGGTGGAGATCAGGCAGTACAGCCCACAGGTATGGACCGGGCGGTACAGCCCACAGCTATGGACCGGGCAGTACAGCCTACAGGTATGGACCGGGCGGTGCAGCCCACGGGTATGGATCAGGCGGCACAGCCCACAGGTATGGATCAGGCGGTACAGCCTACAGGTATGGATCAGGCGGTACAGCCCACCACCTTGGAAGTAGTTGCTGCTACAGCCACTGCTGGGGCAGCTACTGCTGCTGGATCTACCGAAACTGATGCTGATCACGAGTTGCGCCCCACGATCGTCATTGCTGGCATTGCTTCCCCCACACGTGACTCCACTGGTGCCATAGCCGCCAGTAGAACATATGTTAATGAGCGACAAGATGGCGCACGTGAAAGCCTTTCTGTCAAGACCTCCACTGATACTACAGCACTGGAACAACGGCAGGACAGCACTGCAACTACAGCAGAAACTGCAGCACTGGAGCAACAGCAGGACGGCACTGGAACTACAGCACTGAAACAACAGCAGGGAGGCACTGAAACTACAGCAGAAACTGCGGCACTAAAACAACAGCAGGACGAGAGACGCTTGCGGCTGCGGATGCTGGAAGCGCAGCTCTCACAGCACACCACAGCATCCGCTAGTGTATCAGGCAAGAGTCCCACTCAGCCTTTCCCTCCTGTAGGTACCCAGCCCTCATCTCATATGGCCACCCAGCCGTCGCTCGTGTCCATGGCAGCACAACACAATGCAAGCCCAGGTTCCAACGTGTCAAGCAAGCCATCAACACCTGCAGCCACTCAGCCCTTGCATCCCCATCGTGTGGCTCATGTGACCACCCAGCCATCGCTGTTGTCCATGGCAGAACAATTGAATTCAAGCCCTGCTTCAAAAGGGTCTACTCTGCCATCAACCCCTGCAGCTACCCAGCCCTTACATGCTGTGGCCACCCAGCTGTCACTGTTGTCCATGGCAGAACAACACAATGCAAGCCCAGGTTCCAACGTGTCAAGCAAGCCATCAACACCTGCAGCCACTCAGCCCTTGCATCCCCATCGTGAGGCTCATGTGACCACCCAGCCGTCGCTGTTGTCCATGGCAGAACAATTGAATTCAAGCCCAGCTTCAAAGGGGACTACTCTGCCATCAACCCCTGCAGCTACCCAGCCCTCACATTCTGTGGCCACCCAGCTGTCACTGCTGTCCATGGCAGCACAATTAAATGCTAGCCCGGCTTCGAAGGGGTCTACTCAGCCCTCAACACCCGCAGACTCTCAGCCTTCGCTGATGTCCATGGCAGCACAATTAAATGCTAGCCCGGCTTCGAAGGTGTCTACTCAGCCATCAACACCCGCAGACCCTCAGCCCTCACTGATGTCTATGGCAGCACAACTAAATTCAAGTCCAGTTTCCAAGGGGTCTTCACAGCCATCGACACCCGCAGGCTCTCAGCCCTCGCTGATGTCGATGGCAGCACAACTAAATGCAAGCCCAGTTTCCAAGGGGTCTGCTCAGCCACCAGCGCCTGCGTCCATCCAACCATCACTAATGTCGATGGCAGCACAACTAAATGCAAGCCCAGCTTCCAAGGGGTCTACTCAGCCATCAACACCCGCAGGCTCTCAGGCCTCGCTGATGTCGATGGCAGCACAGCTAAACTCAAGCCCAGGTTCCAAGGGGTCTACTCTGCCATTAACAACTGCAGCTACCTCCATAAACCCTTCTAGTGCGTCTTCTACGTGGCCGTCCTTATCAGGTATGTAACTTGGGCTTGAACTTGAGTAGGTGGGTAGAAAGGTATGTAGGTACGTAAGTGGAGGTTGGTAGGTAGGTAGTCCTTTGCAACCTAGGTAATCCTAGTCCTAGTCCTTTGCAAGTCCTTTGCAGTCCTAGTCCTAGTCCTTTGCAACCTAGGTAGTCCTTTGCAACTACTTTTGCCCCTGGTAAACATCTCAGCCAACTGATCAGTTCTTACATGGCTCCAACTAGCAAGTTGGCTGCTCGCTTCGGCAGTAACAATAACAATCAAAGCAGCAATCCTCCCATCAAAAAACCTCCACGAACCCTTATAGCGCATCTTATATGTAGCCGTCCATATCAAGTATGCAGGGACCCGCCACCACCAATCACCCATCACCCACCTGTTGACCACCAATCCTAACCGCAGGGTCATTGTACCCTATGGTCTCCATGTACCTGGCCTCACATTTCACCCATCACCCATCACCCACCTGTTGACCACCAATCCTAACCGCAGGGTCATTGTACCCTAAGGTCTCCATGTACCTGGCCTCACATTTCACCCATCACCCATCACCCACCTGTTTAGGATTGGTGGTGGTGGGTTAAATGTGAGGCCAGGTCCATGTCAAGTATGCAGGGACCCGCGTATTATCTGATGTTGACCAAAGGCGGGTAGGATGTGTATGGTACAGTAGGTACACCATGGGCAGCAGACGACTAGGAAAGGTCTTATCAACGGGAGCACTCCAGGATTCACTCCTTTTTTATAATGCTCTTATTTCACTGTCAGGTTGACAGGAATAGTATGTCCCACCTACCATTCCACCCACCCACCATTGCACCCACCCACCCACCCACCCACCCACCCACCATTCCATCCATCCGCCCACCCACCAACTCCAACCCAACCAACTGCCCCCCTCCTCAAACAAATGAACACAGTGTCTCTAACGAGGACGGCGCCGCCCTTTATCCGACTAGGGCACGTTCTACCTAATAGGCAGTGCTGCCTTCCACCCATCTTCAAAATCCCTTTATCCGACTAGGGCATGTACTGCCTAACGAGCGGTACTGCCTTCCACCCATCTTCAAAATCCCTTTATCCGACTAGAGCACGTACTGCCGAACGGGGATAGTCAATAACAGGCAGTACTGCCTTCCATACACTGCTCACTGTATATTGTTCTGCCCATTCAACTGTATGGTACAGTCCAAGGGGTAGCCAATTAGGCTAAAGAGCCTTGTTCATCCTAAAATAGTCAAGATCATTCTAGACTATCCAGAGGGGCTATTAACAAGTACCATAAGGTCTGTAAGTCTGATCCCTGGCCGATTGTAGTGAAACGATGGAGGCCTTGAGATTGAGGACTACAAGATAAAATATAATAATAATATTAATAACACAGTAATAAATAATAAGAATAAGAATAAGAATACAATAATAAGAATAAAATAAAAGAATAATAATACAAATAAGAATAAAATAAGTTTAAGTAGGTATCTAATCAAGCTGGAATCCTTTCCCTGGATGCCCCTCGCCTGCATTCAAAAGCAATGTTTTGAAGGGCTGCAGTTGAAGAAACTAAAATTGGGTGGATTAAATGTGTTACTGTTGACTTTCATGGTGACGGCTGGTGGGGCGTGGTGTTAAGGGAACCCGTCGTATGCGGGTGGGGAGCGGTCTCCTACCTCAACTGGACAAGCTACCATCGCGGTTGACGACGACCTGCAACGCCAAGAGCGACCGAAGGGGGAGTCGAACCCCCGACTCTTCATCCTCAAGCGATCTGGTCTACCGCCAGACCATTGTATATCACTGAAAGGGGCTGTTACTGTTGACTTCAATGGTGACATGGTCAACTGGTAGGGGGAAGCTACTTCTGGGGTAGCCACTCCGAGGATGGGGGGTTAGGGTTTACCGGTCACCCCCCGGACTCCCAGAGTAGCTTCCCCCTATCAGGTCAACTTGCATAATGACTTGAAGTTGTCACAATTGCGATCCAGCATTTTGAAATATTCTTCAATTTCACAAAGCTGCACCCTAACCATGGTCCTGCTTATCTGTCCAAACGCTGTTACAATTGCAGTCTAGCATTTTAAAATATTCTTAAATTTCACAAAGCTGCACCCAAACCATGGTCCTGCTAATCTGTCCAAATGCTGACTTGAAACCGTCCAAACTTTTTTGTGTCTGCACAGGTGACAGCTCCATGAATAAGTAAAAAGTACGCCTTATTACAAGGCGTGATGTTGAGGGGGCCAGTCCTTTTACTTGCACTGGGGCCAACCACCAATGTGTTGACAGCTCCATCTGAATTGCGCTTGTCGTCTTATATATTCGTAAATTATTTCCCCATCATTTCTTATACATCACATGTTTGCCCCTTTCAGTGATATACATTGGTCTAGTGGTAGACCAAATTGCTTGAGGACGAAGAGTCAGGGGTTCGATTCCCCCTACGGTCGCTCTTAGCGTTGCAGTTCGTTGTCAACCGCGATGGTAGCTTGTCCAGTTGAGGTGGTAGATCGTTCTCTGCCCGCGTACGACGGGTTCCCTTAACACCACGCCCCACCAGGCGTTATTATTACATTTTCTTAAATTATTTCCATCATTTCTTATATATCACATGTTTGTCTGAACGCAGGTGACAGCTCCATCACTCTGAAGCAGGGTTCTGTTGGTGGTACTTCCTCGCTGTCCAGCATGGCTGGGCAACTGAATCAGCAAGCTATGGCTAGGCAGATGAATCAGCAACCAATGTCTGGTTCATCGCCTCTGTCCAGCATGGCTGGTCAGCTAAATCAGCAAGCAAGCATGGGGACTGGTTCCCCTCTGTCTAGTATGGCTGGTCAACGGAATATGCAATCAATGTCTGGTTCATCGCCTCTGTCCAGTATGGCTGGGCAGCTGAATCAGCAAGCAAGCATGGGCAGCGGCTCACCTTTGTCAAGCATGGCTGGGCAGCTGAATCAGCAAGCAAGCATGAAGAGTGGTTCCCCTTTATCCAGTATGGCTGGTCAGCTAAATCAGCAAGCTGCAGCTGGTGCATCTCCTCTGTCCAGTATGGCTGGGCAGCTGAATCAGCAAGCAATGTCCGGTGCATCTCCTTTGTCCAGTATGGCTGGGCAGCTGAATCAGCAAGGAAGCATGGGGACTGGTTCCCCTCTATCTAGTATGGCTGGTCAACGGAATATGCAATCATTGTCTGGTTCATCGCCTTTGTCCAGTATGGCTGGGCAGCTGAATCAGCAAGCAAGCATGGGCAGCGGCTCACCTTTATCTAGTATGGCTGATCAGCTAAATCAGCAAGCTGCATCTGGTGCATCTCCTCTTTCCAGTATGGCTGGGCAGCTGAATCAGCAAGCAATGTCTGGTGCATCTCCTTTGTCTAGTATGGCTGGGCAGCTGAATCAGCAAGGAAGCATGGGGACTGGTTCCCCTCTATCTAGTATGGCTGGTCAACGGAATATGCAATCAATGTCTGGTTCATCGCCTCTGTCCAGTATGGCTGGGCAGCTGAATCAGCAAGCAAGCATAGGCAGCGGCTCACCTTTGTCAAGCATGGCTGGGCAGCTGAATCAGCAAGCAAGCATGAAGAGTGGTTCCCCTTTATCCAGTATGGCTGGTCAGCTAAATCAGCAAGCTGCAGCTGGTGCATCTCCTCTGTCCAGTATGGCTGGGCAGCTGAATCAGCAAGCAATGTCCGGTGCATCTCCTTTGTCCAGTATGGCTGGGCAGCTGAATCAGCAAGGAAGCATGGGGACTGGTTCCCCTCTATCTAGTATGGCTGGTCAACGGAATATGCAATCATTGTCTGGTTCATCGCCTTTGTCCAGTATGGCTGGGCAGCTGAATCAGCAAGCAAGCATGGGCAGCGGCTCACCTTTATCTAGTATGGCTGATCAGCTAAATCAGCAAGCTGCATCTGGTGCATCTCCTCTTTCCAGTATGGCTGGGCAGCTGAATCAGCAAGCAATGTCTGGTGCATCTCCTTTGTCCAGTATGGCTGGGCAGCTGAATCAGCAAGGAAGCATGGGGACTGGTTCCCCTCTATCTAGTATGGCTGGTCAACGGAATATGCTATCAATGTCTGGTTCATCGCCTTTGTCCAGTATGGCTGGGCAGCTGAATCAGCAAGCAAGCATGGGCAGCGGCTCACCTTTATCTAGTATGGCTGATCAGCTAAATCAGCAAGCTGCAGCTGGTGCATCTCCTCTTTCCAGTATGGCTGGGCAGCTGAATCAGCAAGCAAGCATGAAGAGTGGTTCCCCTTTGTCTAGCATGGCTGGGCAGCTGAATCAGCAAGCAAGCATCAAGAGTGGCTCCCCACTTTCGAGTATGGCTGGGCAGCTAAATCAGCAAGCAATGTCCGGTGCATCTCCTTTGTCTAGCATGGCTGGTCAACTGAATCAGCAAGCAAGCATGGGGACTGGTTCCCCTCTATCTGGTCTGGCTGGGCAGCTGAACCAGCAAGCAATGTCCGGTGCATCTCCTCTGTCCAGCATGGCAGGACAGATGAATGCTCAAGCCATGTACTCCCAGGGTCAAGGGGGCATGATGGGGGCCGGCCAGGGTCAAGGGGGCATGATGGGGGGCGGCCAGGGTCAAGGGGCATGATGGGGAGCGGCCAGGGTCAAGGGGGCATGATGGGGGGCGGCCAGGGTCAAGGGGGCATGATGGGGGGCGGCCAGGGACAAGGGGGCATGATGGGGAGCGGCCAGGGTCAAGGGGCATGATGGGGGGCGGCCAGGGTCAAGGGGGCATGATGGGGGGCGGCAGGGTCAAGGGGGCATGATGGGGGGTGGTCAGGGTCAAGGGGGCATGATGGGGGGCGGCCAGGGTCCAGGGGGCATGATGGGGGTGGCCAGGGTCAAGGGGGCATGATGGGGGGCGGCCAGGGTCAAGGGGGCATGATGGGGGGCGGTCAGGGCCAAGGGGGCATGATGGGGGGCTGCCAGGGTCAAGGGGGCATGATGGGGGGTGGTCAGGGCCAAGGGGGCATGATGGGGGGCGGCCAGGGTCAAGGGGGCATGATGGGGGGTGGTCAGGGTCAAGGGGGCATGATGGGGGGCGGCCAGGGTCAAGGGGGCATGATGGGGGGCAGCCAAAGCATGGGAGGCTCCTCGTCGAGCAGTCTTTCGCAAGCTCAGCAGAAGACTGCTGCTAAGGCCAAGAAAGGAGCCCTTGCTAAATTCGGGAGTTTTTTTAAATAATGTGTAGCAGTCCTTATGTGACATCCATTTGCAGTGTATGTGGTTTATATTGGCACCCCTCAGAGTCTGGGTCACTCGCCCAGCATGGGAGGCTCCTCGACAAGCAGTCTGTTGTAAGACTCAGCGGAAGACTGTTGCAAAGGCCAAGAAAGGAGGCCTCGCAAAATTCGGGGATTTCTTTAAATCATGTGTAGCCGTCCTTACATTGCAAAGGCCAAGAAAGGAGGCCTAGCAAATTTCTGTACAGGCTGTGTAGCAGTCTGCATGTGACTGGCACATTTACGGCTTATGTGGTTTATATCTTTCCAACTGTATATTATTAAACTTGATTTGATTAAGAGACCCGGCCTTGGTAGTATGCAGGGCTTTTATTTTAGGCTTTTCTTAACTTGGTACATAGCTTCAGCCAGCAATTTGGCTGCTTGCCGTCTTCGGCAGTAAAAAAATTATTACCAGGAAAATGTAAACGCGAATGGATCGATTTTTCAGCTTTTCTTAGCAGCTTCTAGGCAGCTCCCGGCGCCAGCCACTGGGCTACTACCAAAGACTTCAGCAGGGCTGATAAGCTGATGATGTCAGCTTCTGGGTGCACTAGGGTGCTTGCATTTTTTGCTAGATAGCTAGCCAGGGAAGCTGCCTAGAAGATGCTGCTCACAGCCGAAAAGCAAAGCATCGGTAGTTTTTACTACAGTGGGACGTCCCTAGATGGGCAAAGGTGCCAACTAAGAGGGGCTTGCCAACCTCCAAATATATATTTTGTGTTGCTAGAGCGCCGCGATGGGGTTTAAAACGTTGCTGCAATCACGCAGTCGGGCTCCAAAAGCCTGCGTGCTCTCACGCAATAACGCATGTGATGTAGTACACTGCATAGCGACCAGAGTTACTAGTAGTAGGACTTACCAGGGTACTACTTAGCGCGCGCTGCAGCGCGGTTCCGAGCTGCCTTTTTGAGCCCCTCTGCGCGTTTCGTGCAGTTTTTTCAACTCCCTGTGGGCGCAGCGCGCAGTTTTTGCGCTTTTGCATTATAAAGCGCTGACCAATTTGACGTTTGTGCGCTTTCAGCGCTGACCAATTGGCGAGAAGTAGTACCCTGGGACTTAGTGGTCTGCATAAACCCATTGGGCCCATTTTTGCAGTAATAATAATCTGTAGTGCGTTCAGCTTGGACTCACACGTTTGCATTGATCGTATTTCATCTTTAATTGCCGTGGTATTGCGAATCGAAGCAGGAGACATAACTATTTTTCATATCAACAATCGGATATTTGATAACTGCTTCTTTGGTGCGATTTCAAGGCAAGTCGACCTCCACGTGGGAAAACGAATGATCCATCTGTCTAATTTCTCGAGCAGCGCAGTTTTCGAGATAAACGGCTTCCAAGGTTGGTGTCAGCTGGACCTGTCCTCTGGAGCTGAGCCATAACTTGAACTTTGTAACATGGCCCTAGACCTCGCCGTCATCAGCAGTGACTTTAACTTGGTAAGTGGTAACAGCAGTAACCTAATCAATTAAATCACCTGAGCCAGAGTTGCTTGTTGATTTGATTGCATGATATATCAGCCTTCAGGCTGCTCACTGGGGCGGGCGGGCGGGCGGAGTAAACATGGGTACCGGTACTCATGTAAAGTATGCGTTCACTGTGGCACAAACTCAGGGAATAACTAACTATACCGATTGTTTGGCGCTCAGCTCATCAGTGCTTTTTCGTTATAGCCCCTCCTGCCTTGCTGGGCAAGTCCCTTTAGGCTATTTGGTATATCCCAGGACTACTACAAAAAATGCATACATACATAGGTTCCAAACTGATAGAATGAAATCCTGCAAGTGCAAAACTGTCGGGATCTGCAGTCTGAGAGGTCTTCGTGGTTGTGGGCTCGCGAGTCGTCAGCTCCAGGTGGAACTGGAATGTACCGGTTGGCAGTACAACCTCAACATACCAGGGTGAAAGACATTACGCCATTCCATGCCCATCGCACTCGACTCCTCCGCTGCAACTCGCTGCAGTTCTTTGTCTGTTTATTAGTTACCCGACCAGGTGAAAAAGCTCGAGGCTTTGATACCGTTTTCGTAACCTGCGAACGCTACTGCTCGTAACTTTTGGCTTTAAATCCAGACACTAATCCTACCGCTATATTTGCAGGATGGTGGGTATGGGTAGCTCCGGAGTGATGCAGCTAGTTCGAGCCTTTTCTAGCTCGAGCGCTGCTGCTATGTCCGTTGCTTCTCCTTTAGCCGTTAAAAGTGGAGGAGGCTTTGGCGCTATTTTTGGCATCAGTTCAGCACGGCTTGATGTTCCCCTTTCTCAGCCTCTCAGCGTGCCCCAGCCCCTGCGATCGACGGTTCCCACCACCGCCCCCAAGATGGAGTCATCCGTCGTAGAGGGAGTTACGGTCTCATCAATTGACAGCCTGATGCCCATTACCTCGGTTGCCGTGATCGTGCCTGGAGGCAGTGCTTACGAAACAGAAACCACTGTTGGAGCGAGCAAGGTGCTGCAGGAACTCGCATTTAAGTCGACTACGAACCGCACTACCTTCAGCATTGCAAGGGAGCTGGAGAAGTTGGGCGCCACTGCCACTGTATGTGCTGGGCGTGAGTCGATTGGATTCTCTATTGATGCTACTCGCATTCATTCCAATGAGGCTACTGAGCTGCTGCTGGACTCAATCTTGAACGCTAGGTTCAACTACTGGGAGGTTGCTGAGGCTGTTGCTGCTGTCAAGTCTCAGATGGTTGCCCAGATGGCTAACCCCGCTGTTGTGATGTCTGAGCTGATGCACCGTACTGCTTTTGAGGGAGGCCTTAGCAATACCTTGGTCAACGACCCCTCTGTCCTGGATGGTTTCACCAACGAGACTCTGAAGGAGTATGCTTCTGGATTGTTTAGCTCCTCAGGCATGATCCTGGCCGGTGTGGGTGTCAGCCACGGTGACTTCACTGCCGTGGCAAGGAGCCTGCTGCCCAGCAGTGCTGGAGCCGTTGCTGCCCCTGCATCATCCTACACAGGCGGCTTTGCCAACGTGGTGGGCTCCTGCCACAAGACCCATATCAGCCTTTCCTTCGAGGCCAAGGGGGGTCTGTCAGACGCCAAGACAGTTGCCCTGTCATCTGTCACCGCTGCCTTGCTTGACAGCTCCAAGGCTATCACCCCTTGGTCTACCTCCAAGGGAATGACTGGCTTCTCTACCTTGCACAAAAGCACTGGATTGGTTGGCATCATGGGATCTACCACCCCCTCAACAGCCGGTGCACTGGTGGACATCTTGTGCCAGAAGCTTGAGGATCTGTCCAAGGGCCCCGCCGATGGAGCCCTCAAGGCTGCCAAGGCTGCCACCCTCAACTCCCACATGGCCTCCCTGTCCACTTCCTCCGGCGCTATTGCACTGATGGGCCCTGCCCTGCTGGCCTCCGGCAAGTTCAACTCTGCTGAGTTCGTGTCTGCTGTGTTAGCCCTCAGCTCTGCCGACATTGCGACTTTTATCAGCAAGTCCCTCAAGTCCCCCACCTTGGTTTCATACGGCTCTCACAGCCACATGCCTCGCTTCCACAGCATTGTCAAGCGATTCTAGAGTGGTAGTTCTGATTGGATTTGGTCGTTATATGGTTTTCAGCCAATTAAGAGCTGCTCACTATCTTCCTGTTCCAAGTCCCCCCGTGCGATACCCACGGAAACTAGGATGCAAGCTAAGCTGGTTGGTGGTAGTTCTGATGTAGGATAATTTGCAGCAGTAAAAATAAGTAAAGATAATTTGGGTTGGTATCTGTGCTGGTTCCGGTACCTGCCAAGTTGAAGTCTGTCAGTGCTTGTGCTCCCCTCTGTGCCCCAAGATGCTGTCTTGTTTGGTGCCTGGCTTATAGTGTTTGTCTTCATGTTAGAACATGGCATGCTTGCATGCCCTCAGCTTGTAATTCCTCAGTACATGAGTATTCCTTGTAAATGTTGGATTGGAGGTCCCTGCTCTCTTGTGCGCTTCACCCACACCACTCACACCACACCACCAGACTGCCTAACACACGTACGCACGTACTCAGATGCCACCACCACCAACAGACCCTTCAAAGCTACGTGTTCTGCACACACTGCAAAACGCATATTTGCTATTTGACCCTAACTGAACTACTGAAGTAGTTCATCTAGCCGGCTGCTACAACTGACAGATAGGGTTGGGAAATGACTGTCAAAGTAGTATATGGATGTAAGACCAGCACACCAGCAATAAACTACTCCATAACTCAAGATTGGTGTGAGAAGGACGGTAGTAGGGTTGTTCAGATCGACGCAAGTCGCAACGTGGGGAGCGTCCGGTGCATCGCAGATCCAGTGGGTCGGTTGCGTTGCAGACACGTTTTGAACCCGGTCGCGTCTCAAGAAGCAAATTTTGAAGCAGGCTGCGTCTCGATAAGCAGACTTGGGGGTCCCCCTGAACAACCCAGGACACTAGCCAATAGGGTACTTCAGGGCGTCTCCAAAACTCTTATGTCCCTGCAAAATCCCATTTAAAAAATGAATGCTTAAGCATGTTCCGTTTTGTAGCAGAACATCCAACATACACTTAACTCCCCGCTTTCTAAGTTTCGCCCCCCAATGAGCAGCCCCCCTTCCCCCTTGAAACGTGCACAGTAGGGTTTATCAAGGGTTTATCAAGGGTTTATCAATTCAATGCCCCTCAACCAATCAAGAGTGTAAACAACCAACACATGTGCCCGGTTTGGTGGATGGATGAAAGCAGTCTGCTCCTTTATTTGATTGTTTTATGTATACCCGCATGCGCCTTAAGTATTGGCAAGATAAAGTATTGGCAAATGTCATTTCCTCCCTTAAAGTGGGTCTCAGAAAAGCATGGCAAAACTAACTTGGCAAAGGGGTCTATGGCTTTGACTGTCTCAAGCTCAGACTTGAACTCCAGTTGACAAAGGGTATTATGTTGTTGTTACATTTCCTTGTTACATGTTCACCAGGTAGTCTGCCCAAGCTTGCTGTAAACCCATGTAACAATTCAAATCAGGAGCATTAAACTTGCTAGGGCTTAGTAGCCAGACCGGTATATGGCTCCAGCCAGCCAAATTGCTGGCTGGAGCCACGTAACCAAGTCCAAGGTCAAGCACATGTTTACAAAGTAGTCTGCCCAAGCTTGCTGAAAATATAACCATGTAGCAATTCAAATCAGGAACATTTAACTTGCTAGGGCTTAGAAGACAGAGTACCATGGTAACCGTAACTTGGCAAAGGCCAACTACCTGGAGTGGTCTCAAGCTGGATCCCTAATCCGGTTTGGCAAAGGGTCGTTTGCCAAACCGTTTGCCAATACTTAAGGCGCATACGGTATGGAGAGTAGGAGAAACTTTTGAGAAACGTTTGAAGTAATTTCTGGGTCCAAATCTATGGTGCGTGGGCCCCAATCCACGAATCATGAGCCAGAATATACTTTTCCAATGTTTGGGGCTGGGTACTTCAAACGAACCCCAGGCGTTGCGTCCTGGGACGCACCCTAATTCTGTAGGTTGCGTCCAGGGACGCAACCAATTTCGTAAGTTGCGTCCTGGGACGCAGTCAAGTCCTTAGGCTGCGTCCCACAAATTCCCTATTTCCCCTCACACAGAATCTGCTGCAAGGAGACGCATGGTAAAGAAGTGAGACGCAAACAACATCCCGAACCTGCGTCTGTGACGCAATCAATCTACGAAAGCTGCGTCTGGGTTGCAACAGACCCTCCTATGTTGCGTCAGTGACGCAACGGACCCTCCCCATGTTGCGTTCTGCGACGCAGGACGCTGCGTCCTGCACTACCCTGGTATGGGGGTGGGGTGGGTGGGTATGGATGGGTGGGTGAAAGAGTGGGTGGGTATGGAAGGGTATGGATGGGTGGGTAATGTGTGGGGGTGGGTGAATATGGGGTATGGATGGGTGGGTGAATGGGTGGGTATGTGTAGCATGGATGAGTGTATGGGCGGGTGAATGGGTATGAGTGGGTATGGATGGGTGGGTGAAAGGGTGTGTATGGGTGGGTACGATACTTGGGCAACCCTGAGGGAGGGTGCAGAACTGAATTTTGACTATCATACAATCCCTGTTAGGGCATTCTGAGGATGCTAATGTGAGCGCCATAGTGTAAATACCCAGATTCCATGTGTAATTTCAAGTCGCCTCTTATTTCTATGTAGGGGGGGGGGGGGGGGGGGGGGGGGGGTAGCCCCCAACAGGGTTTTTAGGCATGGGGTGGTTTTTCCTTTTTTTTACTCCTGGATTGTTTTTACTCCTGGAAACATTTGGAGAATATGTTTAAATCAGAAATATTTGGCAACCCAATCGCCCATTTCAGCACACTCAGAATGTTTGTGGAATACTTAAAGAAGATGATTACATATCTCAAGTCCATAATGGGCCCAAAGAACTTGAACTTAAACTTGGTTTCATGGCTCAGCTCAAGATTGGATTGTTGGTTTTTTAGTGAGGAAATAGCCACTCCGGATATCTTGTAGAAGGCTCAGAAGGTACAACATCCAATGCAGCATGTGAAGGACTTGAGCTTCGCCCCGCTCGTTATAATTCTATCTGTTGTCGCTTGGGAGGACTTTCCGTCTCAATACCCCCTCCAGGTAGGGATTCCATGCATCCATGACCGGCGATCTTTAAGGAAGGAAGTGCTACGGATCAAGTTCCTGATGAGATAGCTTCGCAATATGCTTCAATACGATGATCGAGACTCTACAGAGACGGCAACCTTGTCTGCCGCCTGCACGCCTTGCATGTGGGCACTGGGCAGACGCTTACACGTTATCGAAATATTAACATGATCATTCTCGAACCCATCCAACAGCTGGTCGGTTAATTTAGTTTACCCCACGCATGCCCCCCTCTGCCCCCCCTGCTCTCCATTATCCCTACCATGATCCACCCATCCCATCAAAATCAGACAACTACGTCATCGCCCCCCCATGTCACTTCTCTTCGGAACAACAACCTAGTACCGACCGCTACCACCCCCCCGTATGCCGTAGTATTCCATATATAGCCAGAGCCCCACGCACCAACACAGACCATACCAATCTCCGTAACCATATATTTTCCATTCGCCAGTGTGGCGGTAGCTCACAGCTGAAGAGACCAGCCCTTAGGCTGTTCAACAGACACTTCAGCAATCTCCCTCGCTAGTCGTCTGAAGGAAACCAAACGGACTGCTTCGCGGTGCTCCCACCCACCTACCCACCCTCCCCAAACACTCGCACACACACCAAAAGCTTCGGGCCGAAACACAGGGCCCAACATGGCAGCACTCCAACTTAGCATCGCTGCGCTGGCTACTGCCATCGTCCTCGGCCTCCTCATCAGAGGCCCGTGGCCATGGCCTTTGGAGGTCGCCTACGGCGATATATGTCATCGGATCGAGGGACAGACCGAAACCTCGGCACCGTATGAAACCCAGGTACGCGATCTGTGGTGGTGCCATCATCCAAGAGGAAGCGCGACTGGATCATGAAGGCTTTCATTCCATGCCCGAGTCCCCGGACTGGCTGATGCGCACGGTTCGGCACAATTTCCGCGTTGGGATAGTTCTACGTGATGTCTATGTCCCTCACTTCCTCGTACGTACCTACCGATCTTATCATCCGACTTGGCCGATCTAGGCCGACAGATCTACGTTCGGTTTCTTCCTGAAAGCCTGCCTCGTGACCAATCTCTTGCGAAGTAGGACATAATGGCACAAGGCGGTGTGCTTGGGCCGAGGCTACGACCCTGCTTCAGAGGTTGAATGCTGCTGAGCATCACTTTCTGGCATTCCCGTTCCCTAGCCAGCTAATGAGGGCATCGTGTTAGAAGCACTTATGGATAATCGGTCAACACCATTATCATCATCATCACTACTTCTTCCACCACCACCACCACCACCACAAAAACAGTAAGACATTACAGTAAACGTAAGCAGAGGCATGAACATAAGTGTCACCATCAAGAAAACATTGACATCGGCATCAATCAAATGTTTGTATCCAGGAATACACAAGGAGTATTGTCACATTCGACTGCAGCAATGGAACCTGTGAAGGATGGCTGTACGAGCCAAAGCCTGCCGTGGCGGAGGCTGAGACGGAGACAGAGACGGAGCAGAAGCAAGATGAAACAAGCTGTATAATCATGGCCCATGGATTGGTGAGTGTGCCGCCTAAGTGATAGTCTGCATTTCAATCTGGCCTGCATTTTAATCTTGCTTGCTCGCTGTTATTTAATTGTAGGGTTAGTTCTTAAGCCTAAAATTTGAAGCGCAGCTAGCTCCGCTAACAACGCACTCATGACTGCCATATTGCTTGCTGTAATCTTGGTCGATCCTCTTTGCCCGCTGTTATTTAATTGTAGGGTTAGTTCTTAAGCCTACACTTTAAAGCGTAGCTAGCTGCGCTCACAATGCACTCATGACTGCCATATTGCTCGCTGTAATCTTGCTTGCTTGCTGCAATATTGCTTTTATTTTTCTGAGGATTTGTTGGTAGACCCCTCCCGGCTTGTCTTGGGCCAACAATGGCCTGTCGATGACAATGTAATGTAAGGTAAGGTAAGGTAAGGTAAGGTAAGGTAAGGTAAGGTAAGGTAAGGTAAGGTAAGGTAATGCAATGCAATGCAATGCAATGTAATGTAATGTAATGCAATGCAATGCAATGTAACATAACCTAACGTAATGTACCGTAATGTACCGTAATGAAATGTAATGTAATGTAATATCCAAACGTTCCTCATACATTCCTGTCATGGCTAAAACAATCCGTGATTGCACTTTTCAGGGCGGACAAAAGGACATGGGGCTACACAACTACGCACACGAGTTTGTGACATCCGGGTTCACTGTCTTGATCTTTGACTACAGGTGACTATAATTGTATGATTAAATTTATCTTTGACTGCAGCTGATTATCATCGTAGTATTTAAATTGATCTTTGACTACAGCTGATTATAATCGTAGTATTAAATTGACCTTTGACTACAGCTGATTATAACCAAATAATTAAATTTCCTCTGTAGCACCGGGTTCACTGTATATAATTATTTGTATATTCATTATTATTATTAAATTTCCACTGAGCACCGGGTTCACTGTAAATAATTATTTTTATGTTCATTATTATTATTAAGTTTCCACTTTAGCACCGGGTTCGCTGTAAAGAATTATGTTTATAAGCATTATTATTATTAAGTTTCCACTGTAGCACCGGGTTCACTGTCTTGATCTTTGACTACAGGTGATTATAATCGTATAATTGAATCTCCACTGCAGCTTGACTGCAGCGATAATAAACAAATAAGCCTAGTTAGCTACCCCCTGGACTGTAACTGTTCAGACATGTACGCTGATCCCTTCATATTTGAGCTACGTGCCTGGACTCGTTCAGGCATACATGTGGGATGATGATTTATTATATTGTATAATTAAAGTATCACTGTAGCACGAACTGAGGGCCCCCGTCGGTGAAACGATCGGTTGGGGTTCAGTTCATCAGTGCTATTCGTTTTAGCCCCTCCTGCCACGGTTGGGCCAATCCCTTCAGCCTGTTTGGCCTACTTCTGGACTGTAACAGCATACATACAGGTAACGCATGGGATGTGTGTAAGAGCATTCCTTTTCTTTTCAGCTACAAGCAGCAGCTTGTAGGCAGCTCCCTGAGCCAGCCACTGTGCTAAGCCCCAAGATATCAACAGTGTTGGAAAGATGATTCCGACAGTTGTAAGATTCACTTATTTGGGATATGTTTGGCTGGGAAGTGTCCCAACGCCTGTAGTGAAATGCATTGATGTAAAAATGATGAAATATTGTGGAGAACTGATAGCTCAAGGCAAGAAAGTGGTAGCTCGTAGCTAAAGGAAACAGGCAGTATTAAGTGTATGACGGAAGAAAAGTATCAGTGGCTGCATCGAGGCTTGAATATTGGAAAAACAGCACTTAATTGTTTGTTAATATATTATTATATTATTGATTAAAGTATCATATTATATATAAATTACATTATCTTGTACATTGTATATCATTTATATATAAGTACCGGTTTAAAAGTGCTGTTTCGAAAGGACTCCTTAAAAATACTGTTTTATATGTACTTATTTTTCTTGAGGCAGCCATTGCTGATATATATGCTGCTTGTATCTTGCTGTACAACACTATGGTTATTGACATCATGTGATTCTCACATCGCTGCTTTGAATGTATCAGGAGCTTTGGTGGTTCTAGTGGTAGCCCTCGCCACTATGCATCGCCCTACCGCAACTTGGATGACTGGGACAGCGCTTTGCTGGCTATGAAGGTATTGAATTATTATCATTATTATTATTATTATTATTATTATTATTATTATTATTATTATTATTATTATTATTATCATCATCATCATTATTATTATCATTATTATTATCATTATTATTATTATTATTATTATTATTATTATTATTTGTGACTATGACTATGACTATGAAGCTATGAAGGGGTTCCAGGTCATCAGGGTTGTTTCAAGGAAATGAACCAGTATCTTTACGTAGCACCATGGTGCTTCTAGCAGCCTTTTGGGGTGTTACAAGCAGCTTTTAGGCCCCCCAAATCAACCCCAAGAGGCTCTCACGTAGCGCCTCCAATTTACCAAGGTACCTAATTTAGCAGCTATGCTATAGGTAGCACCTTGAAGAACCCCCCACTGGTGGTATGCCTGTAAACTTGGAGCGTGTACCCCTTGCTGCACTTGGGGTACGTTCCTGGTGATAAAGCACTCAGTATCATGCACTAAGAAGTATGTACTGCAAGGTGCACTAAAAAGTATGTGCTGCAAGGTGCACTAAGAAGTATGTACTGCAAGGTGCACTAAGAAGTACGCACTGCAAAGTGAACCATGAAGTACGTACGACAAGGTTCACTAAGAAGTACAAGTCATTGCTGGGGCTAGTGATTGTCTGTCTCAAAGCATGGTAAGACTTGATGGAAGTATTAGTAGACTAGGGTGGAGAGGGTGTGCGTGTGTGTGTGTGTGTGTGTGCGGGGGGGGGGGGGGGGGGGGGGGGGGGGGGGCTGGAGGAGGTGGAGGAGCACTGGGAGAAGAGGCTACGTGATGGGGAAGCTAGGTGCACGAGAGAGAGGGTAGAGTATGCGGGGGGGCGCAGGGTGGGTGGGGGGGGGGGGGGGGGGGGGGGGACTGTGGCGATAACAACCACTGTGTACTGTGATGCAGGAACCCAGTTTTGAAGGTCATAAGCTCAAGTACTAACAGATGTACCTCTGGGGTACATCATACTCGAGTGGACATGAGGATGTAGGAGACTGTGGCGCTAATAACCACCATGTACTGTGATGCAGGAACCCAGTTTTGAAGGTCATAATCTCAAGTGCAACCAGATGTACCTCTGGGGGACATCGTACTCCGGTGGACATGTTCTGGTGATGGCAGAAAAGCATCCTAAAGATATCACCGCTGTGGTGTCTCAGGTGAATTTGTGTGCTCTTGTTTGTGCTTGCATTTTGGACTTTGGTATTTTATTTTGTCTTCATATTTGTAGCTGCAGTTGTAGTTGCAGTTGTACTTGTAGTCGAAGTTGTCTTTGTCTTTGTCTTTGTCTTTGTCTTTGTCTTTGTCTTTGTAGTTACATCACTGCTCTGGTGCGTCAGGTGAATTTGCGTGCTCTTGTTTGTGTTTGTACTTAGAATTGCATTATTTCTATGTTGTACTTTGTTTTACTATTTTAATTTGCCTGTATATTTGTATTTGTACTTGTATTTGTATTTGTACTTGTATTTTGTACTTTGTTTTACTATTTTAATTTGCCTGTATATTTGTATTTGTACTTGTATTTGTATTTGTACTTGTATTTTGTACTTTGTTTTACTATTTAATTTGCCTGTATATTTGCATTTGTACTTGTATTTGTATTTGTACTTGTATTTTGTACTTGGTTTTACTATTTTAATTTGCCTGTATATTTGTATTTGTACTTGTACTTTGTTTTGTACTTGTATTTGTATTTGTACTTGTATTTGTATTTGTACTTGTATTTTGTACTTTGTTTTACTATTTTAATTTGCCTGTATATTTGTATTTGTACTTGTATTTGTATTTGTGTTTGTATGTTGTACTTGGTTTTACTATTTTAATTTGCCTGTATATTTGTCTTTGTACTTGTACTTTGTTTTGTACTTGAATTTGTATTTGTACTTGTATTTGTATTTGTACTTGTATTTTGTACTTGGTTTTACTATTTTATTTTGCCTGTATATTTGTATTTGTACTTGTCTCTCCATAGGTGCCTAAGTCAGACCCTGAGTGATACGGATGGATTGAGCCTATGCCCTCAAGTCCAAAAACAATTATTTTTTGCTAATAAGTTGCCCAACCACATCAGTTCAACATACAAATACTCGGATTTGGGTTTTCTCATATGGTGGGAACCAGGTCAAGTGAAACATGCTAATTTGTTACTATGGGGTTCCCTAAGTCGATACGGATTTTACGCATGAAGTGATACGGAGCCTATCGCGACAGAAACAAGCAATTTTAAAAGAACACAAAGTATAAATGTTGTGCAACGTCTTTCCCTACCGGTAGTTATTACAGAAGGTCTTGGAAGGTAGTACACAGGCAGTACAGTTGAGTACAGACCCCAAAAACACTGATTATTTACATTTCGTGGGTGTCCTAAGTCTAGGTCAGACCTGCACAGCCTTAATTGAAACATTTTGGGCCTCGGTTTTGCTCTGTCTCGAGATATAGCTTGAAGAACAAATTTTGTTTTTTGAAATTTCAAAATTCAAAATTCAAATATTTTCGAAAAAGAAATCCAAAAACAAACTTGTTAAAAAAGAATTGTCTTCAAACATCCACATCTGAACTCAGTTTTTGATTTGGGGTAGATCATTGAAAACACACCCTAATCCTGAGCCATGGTGTGGTGGGCCACTGGGAGGTGAAATCTTGAGATGTACAGCCATTTCAGTAGATTCCGAGGCCAAGGCTGAAGCGCAGCCTCCGACCTTGTAGTAGGGGTTCGATAAGCCTTTCGTCCCGAGGCACCTTTCTTTGGAATAGCTCGCGCGGCCTCGAATCTGACGCGATCTGGATTTGTATCACTAATGATCGCACATCTCATGTACTGCCACCGGCCTGCCGGACAAGGCTGCTCGCGACCAGATGCGAACGCGGACGAAAAGTAGCTGCGCGCATAGCTGACACCTTCGCGAACAAAATGAGAAAGACAGAATTCGATTCCGAGCAGTTTGGGTCATGTACGGCTCTGTATCACATTCTTGTATCGACTTTGGGCGTTTTCGGACTTAGGCACCTCTGGAGATAGTTGTAGTCGCAGTTGTACTTGTATTTGTATTTGTATTTGTATTTGCATTTTTAGTTGTATTTGTACTCCTAGTTTTTGTATTTTATTTGTCTTTGTATTGCTATTTGTAGTTGCATTTTTACTTGAACATGTACTTCTAGTTGTAGTTGCATTTGTAGTTGTAGTGGTGACACACATCACTTAGTATGCATGCCGTTTGTTAACACATGCAAAATAAGCCGAAAGTGAATCACGGTTCGGTGTAGTAGTCACTCTGTGATGTTTTTGTCCATACAATGTACAGGTGCTGCAGTACAAATAACCATTTCAGTGTTCTGATCTGGAACTACCATGGAGAGCGTACCTGCTCGCCGCAAGCTACAACAGCTTGTCATTGCATATATTTATATGTATATCACCCATATATATGTATATATATACTCCATCTACTGCAGCGTGTCCATCTTTATATATTTATATGCATATATCCCATATACATGTACATATATACTCAAACACCTCTTGTTTCACCTTTGCATAGGCCTAGGCACTTGCATTTACATCATGTCTGTTATTTTTACCTTTTCCTGTCTTCCTGTTGTTTGATCACTTATATGTGTGTATACATGTATACATAACACGTATAGGTAAATATATAGACGTTTGAGTGTTATGCCCGTTCATATGGCAGTCCATGTGAGTATGTGACATTTCAAGGCTGCGCTATATACCAAATTATTTGCAACACAGCCTACTCACTTAGATGCGCACCCGCTTGCCTTCACACCCACCTGTGCCATACCACAAATTCAACCACACAGGTCCCACGTTTGAGTGCTAAGGCTGTTAGCAAGGCTGCGCTGTACATCAAATATTTGCAACACAGCCTACTCGCTTGCTTGCTCATCCACTTTTTTTTTAGTTATGAAAGAAAGTTCACCCCAGGAGGTGGGTCTCCCGACACAAACCAGCGGCACTTGCCTTCGGACCCACCTGTGCACGTCCACGAACTCAACCATGCAGGTCCCATATTTGAGTGTTAAGGCTGTCAGCAAGGCTACGCTGTATACCAAATTATTTGCAACACAGCCTACTCGCTTACGTACTTATGCCCCTGTCTCCACACCCACCTGTGCACGACCACAAACTCAACCAGCAGGTCCCATATTTGAGTGCTAAGGCTGTGAGCACTACACCCATCAAATACTTGCAACACAGCCTACTCGCTTACCTGCTCACCCCCCAGTCTCCACATCCACCTGTGCACGACCACAAACCATGCAGGTCCCATATTTGAGTGCTAAGGCTGCCAGCAAGGCGTCCATCCAGCAACGTGGTATCCCTGGCTCTCTCAAGATATTGATGGCGGGTTTTCATGACTGGCTACGATCCAAGCTGGTGCGTACCTGCATGTGTGTTTGTGTGTATATGTGTGTGTCTGTATGTGTGTGTGCTTGTGTGTGTATGTGTGTGTGCGTACCTGCATGTGTGCTTGTGTGTGTTTGTGTGTGTGTGTTTTACAGCCTAGCCGGTTTAGGGGTAGCCAAATAGGCTAACTAGACTTGCCGAACCTCAATATTGGGAAGGTTCGTATACAAAACAAGCACTGGTGAACTGAACACCAACTAATCGTACTGTTTCTTCTTGGGTAACTGTACCTTCATGTGTGACAGCAGTCATGTACTGCACTCACTGTTAGGGTAGCCATAGGCTGCGAGGAGTTGTGCGTAGCAGGGTATATTTTTTCATTTCGGGCTGCGCTTTTGACGCAACTGCCTCCTTTTGAGTTGCACTTTTGACTCAACTGCAAAAGGAAATCTGCACTCTTCGCCCAGAAGGGGTTCAAAACATTGCGTCAATCGCGCAGTCGGGCTCCGAAACCTAGCTGTAGCGCGCAATAGTGTGCGTCATGTAGTAGCGTGGTGCGAAGTTGTGCGTAGTATCCCATTTCTATCTTTGTTGCTTGTCATAGAGTGACGTGGTGGAGATATGTTTTTGTCATAGTCCCTCCTAGTAGCCTATAATTATTTTGATTATTTGAGGTCAGGCAAGTCCTTTAAGCCTAATTAGCTATCCCCTGGACTGTAACATTCATACATGTAAGCTGATCCCTTTAGATTTGAGCTACGTGCCAGGACATTTCAGACCTGCAAGCTGATCCCTTTATATTTTATTTGAGCTACATGCCAGGACATTTCGTACCTGTAAGCTGATCTCTTTAGATTTAATTTGAGCTACATGCCAGGACATTTCGTACCTGTAAGCTGATCCCTTTAGATTTAATTTGAGCTACAATGTCAGGACATTTCATACCTGCAAGCTGATCCCTTTAGATTTAATTTGAGCTACAATGTCAGGACATTTCATACCTGCAAGCTGATCCCTTTAGATTTGAGCAACGTGTCAGGGCTCGTTCTGGCATACACGTGGGAGGATACTGTAATTATATTGTAGAATTGAAGTATCATAGTAGCACAAACTCAGGGCCCCCTTTGGTAAAACGATTGTTTGGGGGTCAGTTCATCAATTCTTTGTATTTTTAGACCTTCCTGTCACGGTTGGTCAAGTCCCTTTAGCCTATTTGGCCTACCCCTGGACTGTAACATACATACATACAAGGTTTGAGGTGTCGAAGAGTTATTTTGGCTGTCGGGTTTCTGCACCGTATTCTATTGTATTTATGTATGTTACAGTCCAGGGGTAGGCAAAATAGGCTAAAGGGACTATTAGCCCAACCGTAGTAGGAATGGCTTAAAAAGAAAAAGCACTGGTAAACTGAACCCCAACATGACAATAGGGCTAGGCGCACACATTCCTGCCATGCGCATCCTGCAGAACATGGAGCCTCCTGAACCCATGTATATCTTTGCTGGTCAGAGAGTGAAGAGATATCTATTGGCATATGTAACCTGATCCCTTTAGATTTGAGCTACACCAGGGCTCTGTTCTCACATTGCCACGTGCATCCTCCAGTACATGGAGCCTCCTGAACCCATGTATATCTTTGCTGGTCAGAGAGCAACGACCTACTTTACACCAGGGCTCTGTGCACACATGACTACCATGCACATCCTCCATAACATGGAGCCTCCTGAACCCATGTATATCTTTGCTGGTCAGAGAGTGAAGAGATATCTAATGACATTTGTAACCCGATCCCTCTAGCTTTCAGCTAAAGCAGGGCTCTGTGCACACATGACAACCATGCACAATTTCACTAGACAGATTGGCACGTTTTATTTTGTGTTTGCACAATGTTCAGAAGTCCCTCTTGTCCCCGTCAAGCCTCGGACACATTTCGATTCCAGTAAGGCACCAGGAAAAATGTAATCGTCATCATCACCACCACCACCACCACCACCACCATCACCATCATCATCATCATTATCATCATCAACATCAACATCATCATCATCATCATCATCATCATCATCATCATCATCATCATCATCATCATCATCATCATCACATCCTCCAGGACATGGAGCCTGCCTACCTGAGGCTTGTGGGAACACCACCACCACCACCATTGTACCACCACAGCACCATTACACCACCACAGCACCATTGTACCACCGTGACACCACCACAGCACCATGACACCACCGCACCACCATTGGACCACCATTACACCACCACAGCACCATTACACCACCACAGCACCATTACACCACCACACACTCCTATCACCCATATCCTGCAGGTCATGGAGCCTGCCTACCTGAAGCTTGTGGGGACACCGCTACACCACCACAGCACCCATACAGCACCATTACACCACCATACACTCCTACCACCCACCTCCTGCAGGACATGGAGCCTGCCTACATGAAGCTTGTGGGGACACCGCTACACCACCACAGCACCCATACAGCACCATTACACCACCATACACTCCTACCACCCACCTCCTGCAGGACATGGAGCCTGCCTACATGAAGCTTGTGGGGACACCGCTACACCACCACGTCACCATAGCACCACACCACCATTACACCACCACACCACCATTGTACCACCATTAAACCACCAGGGCACCATTACAGCACCACACCACCATACACTCCTACCACCCATATCCTGAAGGGCATGGAGCCTGCCCACCTGAGGCTTATGGGGACACCGCTACACCACCACATCACCATTACACCACCACACCACCATATAATCCTACCACCCACCTCCTGCAGGACATGGAGCCTGCCTACGTGAGGCTTGTGGGAAGGCCTGGTGATCTTGCTATCATGCTCTTGCCCGAAGACCAGATGACTGTATACTTCTCCAAGCACCCCAAGGTCTACCTGGTGAGTCATGAGGAATAAAGAGGGATCGGCAATATGATATCATATGATATCATATGATGCCGGCGGTCTGACTAGGTAACTTTGGCCTGGGGCATCAAATCATATGATGTTAAATCATATGATTTGTGTATGATATCATATGATATCATACTCGTCTTTGGTCAACATCATATGATTTGCCGTTCCCTAGGTATAAAGAGGGATAAGGAGGCATTATGATGGATAAGGAGGGATAATGATGGATAAACAGGGATAAGGAGGTATAATGGGGTACAAGTAGCAATGATGGATAATGATTGATAAGGAGGGATAAGGAGGGATAAGGAGGGATAAACAGGTATAAGGAGGTGTACTGATGGATAAGGAGGGCTAATGATGGATAAGGAGGGATAAGGAGGGATAAGGAGGGATAATGATGGATAAACAGGTATAAGGAGGTATAAGGAGGTGTACTGATGGATAAGGAGGGATAATGATGGATAAGGAGGGATAATGATGGATATGGAGGGATAAGGAGGGATAAGGAGGGATATGGAGGGATAAGGAGGGATAAGGAGGGATAAAGAGGGATTCATTTCACCTGTGCTTGTTTTTGGTGGAGCCCCCCCCAGAGTCACCCCGTTGTCCGTTTGTCTGTTGTGTTGTCGTGTTGTCTGCCTGTCATGTTGTCGGCATGTAACCCTGGCCCTAACTGGCCCCTGGCCCTGCTGCAAACCCTGGCTTAAGTCCGCTGCACTCAATTTTGGGGCTGCGTTTCACGCCGATGGCCAACACTCTCCGCCAATGTTTTGCATCACATGCAACGCACCCAGTACTTGTTTAAACTGCCTTTTCCTGTTTTAAGGTTGTGAATGTCCCTTCAGCCTATTTGGATACCTCTAAACTGAAAACAAATACATACAGACAGACCATTAATACATACATACAGACCATAGATACAGACCATAAATACGTACATACATACAGACCATAAACACGTACATATAAACCATGCAATCAAACTCTCTCCTTAGGACAGGCCAGATCTCCCTGGTGAGTCATGAGGGTAAATCTCGGTAAAGTTAGCAGCATACCTTACCCACCAAGTAAAGGCATCAATGTACAGCATCCAGACAGTACACAAAAGAACAAATAAATAAATATAAAAACAAAACATACGAACAAAACAAATAAACAAACAAACAAACAAACAAACAAACAAACAAGCAAACGTACAAATAAACAAACAAACAAACAAGTATGAGTTGGTCACCTCTCCATACATCTTTGCTGCCTGCACACGTGGATTGTGTCATAATCTCATACCTGCTTCCTGTTGTTCATACACTCTTATCTAGCATACATACATGCAACTCATGCTATCAATCTAGCAATCCCATTCTCATATATGCTTCCTGTTGTTCATACAGCCTAATTGGTACGACTTGGAGTGCTGTCTACTGGCTAACTTAATTAAGAATATGAGTTATTTACTAGATTCATCTCTTTTCCACCTGCTATACCTACAAAAGTGGTTGGGGGTACTGCTTTGATGAGGTGCTCAGAATGCCCTGGAAAATATCTCATAATATCGCAATGATAGATGCGATTAAAGCCCCATTCTCAGAAAAAAAGATCGGGAGAAGTAAAATTTGGAGGCCTTGACACCACCTGTGCTATAAATAAAAAAAGTGGTTGGGAGTACTGCTTTCTTTGCCGCTATAACTTATGAAGCTGATAATCCACTTGACTTGTACTGCTCTCTTGGCTGCTTAACCCCTTGACTTGTACTGCTCTCTTTGATGCTGTAACTTATGAAGCTGATACCCCCCTTGACTTATATCCGTATGGTGGCTGGTCTATCCTATGACTTGACTCCAAATCCGCAATTCCAAGGCCGCACTTGACTACGAAAAATCATGAAAGTTGCAATCTCGAAAGCCCCCCAGGATCATCCCCACCCTTTTTCCTAGATCAGACTTCCTGGGCCTCGCCAACCCAGTGGTGGCCGTATGGTGGCTGTTCTGTTCAGCTACATTAGTGTAGCTGGTCTATTCAGCTACATGAGTGTAGCTGGTCAGTTCAGCTACAGGAGTGTAGCTGTTCTGTTCAGCTACAGGACTGTACCAGGAATGTAAGCAGGCACATAGACTGCCACAGGCGTCTGGAGCCTTCAACTACTTATTGTTTGCTGTGAGGCTGGAAGCTGTTTGTGTTCATCAGTGCTTGTTTTCGCTTTAGCCCCTCTTGATTTCGAGGTTGGGCAAGTCCATTGAGCCTATGTGGCTACCCTATTTGGCTACCCCTGGACTGTAACATACGTATATAACCCTTTAACTGCTGCTTGCTTGCAGGGAGGCTAAAAGCTGTGTGTGTTCATCAGTGCTTGTTTTCGCTTTAGCCCCTCTCGATATCGAGGTTGGGCAAGTCCCTTAAGCCTATTTGGCTACCCCTGGACTGTAACATACGTATACAACCCTTCAACTACTGCTTGCTTGCAGGGAGGCTGGAAGCCGTATGTGTTGGGCAGACTGCTGATTGAGATGATGACCTACAGCCCGATCCATAGCCTCCAGAAAGAGATGCTGCAGACGCCTGTGCTCATGCTATCTTGCAGCTCTGTGAGTATGTTGATGTGTATTGTAACATATTATGTGTGTCGATGTATGTCGATGTATGTTGATGTATGTTGATGTATGTCGATGTGTGTTGATGTGTGTTGATGTATGTTGATGTGTGTTGATTTATGTTGGTGTATGTTGATGTGCGTTGATGTATGTTAGTGTCTCTTGATGTATGCTGATGTGTGTTGATGTATGGTGATGTATGTTGATGCGTGTCAATGTATGTTGATGTGTGTTGATGTGTGTTGATGTATGTTAGTGTATGTTGATGTGTGTTGGTGTCTCTTGATGTGTGCTGATTTATGTTGATGTGTGCTGTTGCAGTCGAGGGGTACATTGCAGCCGCCTGTGCTCATGCTAGTATACAGCTCTGCGATTATGTTGATGTATGTTGTATTGTTGTTACAGTCGAGGGGTATGACGCCTGTGCTCATGCTATCCTGCAGCCATGTGAGTATGTTGATGTATGTTGTATTGTTGTTACATTCCAGGGGTACTTAATTCTCTACTGATCCATGTCCTTCACCAATGTAATACAAGATCACCTGTGTGTGTCTGATGCTGTTCTCAAGGCACACAGTGACACCGCCTGTACAACCATGCATCCAAGCTCTCGTACCGCCACCCTCACACAGCTCGTGTAACACCACTCTCAAACAGCATGCCTAGTACTCTACATTGATCCATGTCCTTCACCGATGCAATACAGGATCACCTGTGTGTGTCGGATGCTGTTCGCAAGGTGCACAGTCTGTCGAACCCTGCATCCAAGCTCTTGTACCGCCACCCGCGTACAGCATGCCTAATATAGTTATATGTTCCATTGATTCATGTCCTTGACTGATGCAATACAGGATGCCCTGTGTGTGCCTGATGCTATTCGCAAGGCGCACAGCCTGTCGAACCCTGCATCCAAGCTCTTGTACCGCCACCCGCGTACAGCATGCCTAATATAGTTATATGTTCCATTGATTCATGTCCTTGACTGATGCAATACAGGATGCCCTGTGTGTGCCTGATGCTATTCGCAAGGCGCACAGCCTGTCGAACCCTGCATCCAAGCTCTTGTATCGCCACCCGCGTACAGCATGCCTAATGTAGTTATATGTTCCATCGATTCATGTCCTTGACTGATGCAATACAGGATGCCCTGTGTGTGCCTGATGCTATTCGCAAGGCGCACAGCCTGTCGAACCCCGCATCCAAGCTCTTGTACCGCCACCCACGTACAGCATGCCTAACATAGTTATATGTTCCATGGATTCAAGTCCTTCACTGATGTAATACAGGATGCCCTGTGTGTGCCTCAGATGATGTTCGCAAGGCGCACAGCCTGTTGAGACCTGCATCACTGCTGTTGTACCGGCACCCTTTTAAATCATGCCCAATATGTGTATATTGCTCACTGACCCGTGTCCTCCACTGATTCAATACAGGATCACCTGTGTGCGCCTGATGATGTTCGGAAGGCGCACAGCCTATTGGGACCTGCATCACTGCTGTTGTACCGGCACCCTTTTAAACCGTGCCCAACATGTGTGTATTGCTCATTGACCCGTGTCCTCCACTGATGCAATGCAGGATCACCTGTGTGCGCCTGATGATGTTCGGAAGGCGCACAGCCTGTTGGGACCTGCATCACTGCTGTTGTACCGGCACCCTTTTAAACCATGCCCAATATGTGTGTATTGCTCATTGACCCGTGTCCTCCTCTGATTCAATACAGGATCACCTATGTGCGCCTGATGTTGTTCGGAAGGCGCACAGCCTGTTGGGACCTGCATCAGAGCTGTTGGAGTTTGAATGCTCCCACTTCGACATCTACGGTGGAAAGCTGTTCAAGAAAGCTTCCAGAAGCATGATAGACTTTTTCAAGAAGCACTCTGCGGATGCCATGCAATCGTAGACGTACAGGTTGAAGTTCAAGTTGAAGTTCATGCAATCGTAGACGTACAGGTTGAAGTTCAAGTTCAAGTGCATGCAATCGTAAACGTACAGGTTGAAGTTCAAGTCCAAGTTCATGCAATCGTAGACGTACAGGTTGAAGTTCAAGTTCAAGTTCATACAATAGTAGACGTACAGGTTGAAGTTGAAGTTCAAGTTCATGCAATCGTAGACGTACAGGTTGAAGTTCAAGTTCAAGTTCATGCAATCGTAGACGTACAGGTTGAAGTTCAAGTTCAAGTTCATGCAATGTAGACGCACAGGTGAAGTGAAGTCCATGCAATCGTAGACGTACAGGTTTAAACTTACAGGTATCGACTTCCTGATGTAGACTTAGGTTGGGCAAGTCCCCTTAGCCTATGTTGCCTACCCTTGGACTGTAACATACTAACATAAGATTAAACAGTATTGATTTCCAGGTGTAGACTTCCAGGTACAGACTAAATAGTTGTAACGTACATGTATGGACGTACAGGTCACAGATCCTAGGTAGCCTTGGTATCAGTTACAGTTACAGGGATTGTTTGATTTATGATCAGTTAAGTTACAGGGCTTGTTTGATTTATGTCCTTTTCAGCCTATCTGGCCGGCTGGACCTCCCAGGGCTGTACGCATACTAGCTAGCTACTCTAGGGCTGTACTTTGTATTATATGGCTACCTTTGGACCTTCATGCAGATAATCTCCCTACCCTAGGGCTGTACTGCATACTACCTGTCTCCACTGTACTGTACTGCATACTGCCTGGCTACCTACGGGCATAGCCCTTTAGGGAGCGTGTTAATAACTGCTATATCCAATGCCCTAACCCCATACCACTGTCTGGCTACCCCGGGGCTGTACTGCATACTGTCTGGCTACCCTGGGTCTGTACTGCATACTGCCTGGCTATCCTGGGTCTGTACTGCATACTGCCTGGCTATCCCGGGGCTGTACTGCATACTGCCTGGCTATCCCGGGGCTGAACTGCATACTGTCTGGCTATATCGGGGCTGTACACCATATTATCTGGTTATCAACATTGAATAATCAAGATAACTCTAGACCACCAGGTAGGAGGCAATATCCGGTTCTGTGTTACAGACTTTACTATCAAAATATACTTGATACGGTCTCTACTCCGGTTCTCAAGAGTATGCTATGGTGAAAATCCTTTCAATAAAAACGAGTGTATGGTTGTGTTTATTCTGTTGTATTGCCCAAATGGCTATCTGCATTACCGGTATGTTTGAAGATGGTGGAGCCTTGAGATGTGTAATCAATCCAATATGAACTTGAAGTCCGATCCAAACTATTCCGTTCCGGGCCAACGGATAATTCTGTAGCTACACCTTTAACGTGCTCAGCTGTAGAAGAAAAACCACCAGACTGGCCACCACCAGACTTACCCCTAGAAAAAAGACCAAAACATAAAAAATAGTGACGCAAGATAAATAGAGACCGACACATCATATGATTTAGAACAAAGGTATGATATAATACAAATGCATCGTATGATATTTGTATGCACCGTTCGCGCATTATTAAATGGCAAATGACTTGGCAAACGACCCTTTTCCAAACTGAATCATAGTAGAAACTCAGCTGGCTGGGTGGCTCGCTAGCTTGCTCGCATTTGCCAAGTATCTCCAACAGCGTCAGTTACCAACAAACTGCAATTAGTAACTGGAACTTTTTGTTCTCACTGTAAAACCTGGTTATTGTTATTAACTGTGACCCTTGGCTGAGCAGTCACGGCCCAATGCTGGGCTAACAGAATTATTCAAGCCGAGAATGTGTAGCTTGCAGCATTGGGCCAGCCTGTGGTTAACTGCAATAACCGCGATTAGTAACTGGTACTTATTTGTTTTTTACTGTAAAACCTGGCTTACCTTATTAAATGTAACCCTTGGCTGGGTATTTTGTACTCTCTCTATCTCACTCTCCCTCCCTGGCTGGTGATTTTCAACATGTAACAAGGAAATTTAATTTGGCAAAACGACCCTTTGCCAACTGTTTTTTAGGTCTCAACTTCAGCCATTTTTCAGGTCTACAAAAATCACTTTTGCCAAGTTATTTTTGTCACTTTTGCTTTTTTGAGACATCCTTTTTGTTAAAAAAACAGGTTTTGCCAACTTGTAATCTTGCTATTTAATACTGCGCGTACGGTACATGGTAACTTTATCCTAGTCAGACTGCCGGCATCATGTGAGGCACGATATCATGCTGTCCTAAATATTACATGTCCTTCTGTTAAATCAGCATACTATATCCCCTGGGCCTTGCAGCCTTCATAATGTCACTTGGTCACTACTGCTGTTCTATGGCACCCAGGCTCGTATTTTCCCCCACTGTATGTTAGAGGATAGGAAGTGATGAGGAAGCCAGCATACTCAGTGACAGGATAGGACACTAACTAATCCGGTGCGGAAGTCAAGTTCAGAAATTGCTGCTAGCAGATGTGCTATGAGCTCTCCTCTTTAATGACATGGAGGGAAGGCTTGGTCACACCAACGGCGCGGATAGTGTTACGGAATTCCCCTTGTTTCGCGGACAAAGTTACCCTGTGATGCAAGCGTGTTAGGGCAGGGTTTAGGCTGGATTACATTTTGGTCGTGTATCTATCCACACTGCCCTAGTCAGGTGGATAGATACACGACCAAAATACCAGCGGAAGTTCTTCTAGAGCGGAGAGGTAGGTTTAAAGTAGGTGGTGTTGAAAAACACCGTTTTGTACCGTTGCGAAATAAAATGAGGAACTCGACTGCTAAGGCGGAGCTTAAGCAGAGGTGAACTTGGTGACAGCCTTGGTGCCCTCCGAAACAGCATGCTTAGCAAGCTCTCCGGGCAGGACCAGACGCACTGCGGTCTGAATTTCGCGGAGGTGACCGTAGGCTTCTTGTTGTAGCGAGCCAGGCGAGCAGCCTCGGAGGCAATCTTGTCGAAGATATCGTTAATGAACGAGTTCAGGATGCCCATGGCCTTGGAGCTGATGCCTGTGTCGGGGTGGACCTGCTTCAGCACCTTGTAGATGTAGATCTTGTAGGTCTCAGCTTTGGCCATCTTCTTGGCCTTCTTCTTGCCCTCCGCAGTCTTCGCGGGGGCGGCCTTCTTGGCGGGAGCCTTCTCAGCAGCTTTGGGGGCCATAGTTATTTTGGGTACTTAGTAAAGGTTATTAGTTGAAGAATGAGGGTCGCATACTTGTACGTGTTTCGAACAACTTGACGACATACCCGATCAGCAGACCGCGATACAACGCAGTTTCAAAACGTCTTTGACAGCTGGACTAGGGGAGAAACTACGTCGCGTAACGCAGCATCGACAGGCGGATCAGCAGACTCGAGGAAAGGAAATAAAGGTGTCTGTTGTCGAAGAACAAGTATCGTTCGCTCATCCCCCTTATCAAATCAACTTTTCAAAAATGGTATTCCAAAAAGGACAGGCCGGTGGCCGTGGAGGCAAGAAGTCTGTGTCCCGCAGCGCTAAGGCTGGACTGCAGTTCCCTGTAGGACGCGTCGCCCGCTACTTGAAGAAAGGCAAGTACGCCGAGCGCGTTGGTGCTGGGCCCCCGTGTACTTGGCCGCCGTGCTCGAGTACCTGTGTGCCGAGGGTGCTGGAGTTGGCTGGCAACGCTGCTCGTGGACAACAAGAAGACCAGGATTATCCCTCGCCATGTACAGCTGGCCATTCGCAATGACGAGGAGCTGTCCAAGCTGCTGGGCTCCGTCACCCATCGCGAACGGCGGTGTGCTGCCCAATATCCACTCAGTGTTGCTGCCCAAGAAGTCAGCCAAGAAGGAGGCCGAGGCTTAAGCTGCATCTGTCCGGCTTCTCCCCGTGAGAACAAAACGGTGTTTTTTAACGCCACAAATATCGACCTTGCTTCTTTTATGTTGAACGGTGCAGTTCGGGTAGCTTCTGGATATCTAGCTATCCCGATGCATTTTCCCGAGAGGGGGGTGGGATCCCACTGGAAGCAGGCTGGAGTGTGGAATCTAGAACTGAGTATGTAAATGGAACCGAGTGAAGCAAGGAAGCTGTGCGGGGGGGACCACTGGGTATCATTTAATGCCCTCCGGATAGCGTTCTGTTTGGCCATCTAGTACTGTCCGACGGCACCCGAAATTGCGTGTTCGGCTCTCGTTTTTGCCCTCCTGTCGACACTGGGTTACTCCTAACATGGAACCCCAGTATCAGTTCTGGAATATGTGCACGAGTCCAGTCCACTTTATCGTGTTATACATCATTAACAGCTATCTGCACGGCAGCCCTAAGTTGTGGACCACTTTTTCTTGTTATCTATATTCAAGACGTCCACCATAATGGCTGATGCTGTATTTGTGGTATGCCATGCATATTTAGCATCAAGAGATCGAAGGAGGTGTATGCGGGATGATCGTGTTAGCGATATATATTGCCTATAATCTGGTAGGATAAACTGAGACCAGCTACACGAACCTTAATTTTTGGCAACTGGCCAGCAACCTAAATCTAAACCTACCTGTACGTCGCACGTTGGCCACACCTCCGCCTGGACGGGGACATGGCGGGCTCGGCACCTGATGGCGTTGTACTTTAGTCATCTTAATACCGTATTATACCGGTACATGAGATACGGTACACGTTAATCATCTTCGCGTCTGTTTGGAATTCATTTTTCGAAATCAATCTCAGTGATAAGCCCTAATTGCCCCGGATATGGGTATGAGAGAGGGTTGCGTTAGTAATCTCACAGCTTCTGGGACATAAGTCGATCACCTCTGGGGATTGGGGCATACAGCAAATGCTCACGGCATGTTCAGCATCTCCATGGATACATGTATTTACAGGCCAACAGGATGCTAGGCCCTCTCGGGGTCGATGTATTAATCTGGTTTGTATATGACTGTTCACTATGTCAGAAAGATTAACGGAGATCCGAACTGTGCAATCCTAGACTTGGTATAACTCGCATGAAAGAACTTGCCTGAGGGCACCCCCCCTCATCCCGTGCAGAAACCCTCCGCCTCGTGATGCGGGGTCTATGTAATGTATATTATTTATTTATCGGTCAAGACAATCTTACTCTGTGGTGGTAGTCCTCCGCTTCACCTATTACTCCGGGATCATAGCAACAGAAGGGTTCAGGTAGCCCTTGCATGGTCTGTATGATATGTACCTCCTGGAAATCGTGGTTTGTTTCACAGTGCCTATAGTCCTCCTGCAAACCCGGTTGGTGGTCTTTGTGTTCTGATGCCCCAATGTATATCTTTGAGCGTGGTCCCCCCCTATCACTTCGTCCCCCCCCCACCTTACCCCCCATGGACTCCCTGAGCTCCAGCACATGGTGCCCACTCCCCATCAGGACGCACGGGAAAGCAAAAGAAAGTCGCGAGTAGGGGGACCAGGGCCGGGACGAGAGAGGCAAAAAAAAAAAAGCAAAAAAAAAAAAAAAAAAAAAAAATCCCGCCCTCCTCTCCCCTAAAAAAAATAAAAAAAAAACAAAAAAAACGAAAAAAAAAAAAAAAAAATAAGCAACATATTAAACATTAAATTGCCTGTTGGCAGGACTCGTCCTCGAATGATAGGACTCGATCCGTTTGAACATGTTATGCAGATCCCAGGCCAAACCCCTCCTCCAACCATGATAGCTCAGACTGTAACTACAGTATCTGCCGAGAACAAATAGCCCCGCCCCTCGCTACCAGAGTCCGCAGGCACCCGTCTCAATCTGATACTTTCGAGGGTCACGCTGCCTAATCGAGACAAGTTCTAAGAGGTGTCGCACGCGACACGGGAAAACGCTTTAGCGGTCACCGGCAGAAATTAGAAAGTAGCTACTGTAGTACGCTAGAGCCTACCCCACGTTGAAAAGTTTGCGAAGGGATCTTGACCGCGAACGATGATGTAAACTCTAGTCATGTCACTCCAACAATGAGAAAAAGGTTTGGGTGCGGGAGTGTGGTCGGATCCGTTAAAACCTGTGGACATTGTCGACAGACGGAAGCGGAGGGCGGAGAGAGACACGGGGGCACACAAGGCTTCAGCCCGGGACGGGGGGGTCAGAGGAGGCTAAAGCGAAAAAGACGGAAAACCACCCTGTGCACACATTATCCGGTCGAAGACTGGAGCAGCCAAATGCTGGAGCCATGTAACCAAGATAAAAGTGTATATGTTGGTGTTTAAAAACACCCTTTTGGTTTGTCTGCGAAGTGCCGCTTCAAGTATGGTCGGAGTGGAGAATTTATCCCCCGAAGCCGTATCGGGTACGGACCTGGAGATTGAGGGCGTCGACGACATCAAGGCCGTGACTTGTTCTGACGACGGCGTGTCAGGTAGGTCACAGCATCACGAATGAGTGCTCAGGAAGACCTTGAGCACACCGGAGTTCTCTTCGTAGAGAGGCGTGATAGCTTCATCGCCAACACGGGAGCAAACGACGGATGGCAGGGTTGGTAATACCCTGGAGTTATCCCGAAGACCTTGCGATGGCGCTTGGCTGCATCCCTTTCCGACCCTGCCCCTTTGCCGCGTCCAGACATGTTGAGTAGTTACAGTAGTGATTGGCAGAGGAAAAGAGGTGCTTGAGTAATTGTGTAATACCTATTGACTATATAGCGATGCGGTTGACCACAATTAGGCCTGCATGACTCTGACGGCTCGAAGCGGATTCAGAGAAGCGGTCCCTTTCCCACCCAAGGCTCGTTGGCTAGCGCTTGGCACTCTGAACCCCAAAACCCGCAAGACACGGAGGTTAAAAAATCCGAGTGAGGAACACTGGGACCAGCGTCCGGACCATACACAAACATCACCCATAATCCAATGGCTAGTACAAGACCGCCCGTAAGTACACTGGCGGCAAGGCCCTCCCGTAAGAAGATAGCCACCAAGGCTGCCAGGAAGAGCAGCCCCTGACACCGGCGGTGTCAAGAAGCTCATCGGTAAAGGCCCGGAACGTCGCCCGCGCGAGATCCGCAGTATAGAATCCACTGGTGCTATCCGTAAGCTGTCCCTTCCGAGGTTGGTCGTGAGATTCCACGACTCAAGACCGACCGCGTTTCCAGCTCTGCAGGTCTGGCCTTACAGGAGGCCGCGAGGCAACCTCGGGGGTCTGTTGAGGACACCTAACCTGGCTGCCATCCACGCCAAGCGGTCACCTCATGCCAAGGACATCAGCTGATCGCCGCATCCGTGGTGAGAGGGCTTAAGCAACTGCCTAAGAGTCTGGAACCAAACGGTGTTTTTCAACACCCACCATTAAATCCTCGGTGAACACACTAACAGCATTCTCCTACAAATGCAATGTTCCGTGGATACAGGTCTAGTGAAGCCGTATATAATCCCGCGACCTTAATTATCTCAAAATCTGATGGCCCTTGAATGCCGATTAGGATTAAGCCGACTGATAGTCAAATACGTAGGGCTGTCAATATAGCACGGATGTTCACTACCGTACTATATATCGTGATATACGTACGGTATGTTTATACCCTTTTGGGGGAAATGCAGTATAGACCAAGTGGATAAACCGGAAATCCGTTACCACGTCCATACACGTGACAATCAAGTCAAATGGAACCAATATGGGGAGATAGAAAACCAGGTTATATCGTTGTCTATACCGTACGATTATCGTGATTATATAGTATCGGTATAAATTCCTGACCCATGAATCAGGTGCTTCTGACGAGAATCGAACCGCCGACTCCGAGTCTCAAGCCCAAGTGATACATAACACGTATAGGTAAAATATATAGACGTTGAGTGTAGCCCGTGCATCGGGCAGCCATGGCAGTATGGACATTCAGCTGCGCTATCTACCAAAAGTATTCAACACAGCCTACTCACTTAGATGAGCACCGTGACCTGCACACACACCGGGGCCATACACAAATAACCAACAGCCCACGTTTGAGTGCTCAGGATGTAGCAAGGGCTGCGGTATATCAAATATTTGCAACAAGCCTATCGCTTGCTGTCATCCACCTTTGTTTAGTTATAAGAAGTTCCCCCCAGGAGGTGGTCTCGCGACAACCAGCAGGCACTTGCCGTGGAACCACTGTGCACGTCCACGAACTCACACCATGAGGTCAATATTTGAGGGGTTAAGGCGTCAGCAAGGCTAGCTGGATAACCAATTATGCAACCAGCCTACCGCTTACGGACTTATGCCCCTGTCTCCACACCCACAGTGCACGACCAAAAAAACTCAACAGCAGGTCCCATATTTGAGGGCTAAGGTGTGAGGCATAAAGCCATTCAAATATTGCGAACACAGGCTAATCGCTACATTCTCTCCCCCCAGTCTCCCACATCCACCTGTGCAACGACCAAAACATGCAGGTCCCATATTTGAGTGCTTAAGGCTGCCAGCAAGGCGTCCATCCAGCAAGTGATCCCTGGCTCTCTCAAGATATTGTGGCGGGTTTCATGAATGGATACGATCCAGCTGGTGCGTACCTGCATGTGGTTTGTGTGTTATAGGTGTGTGGGGGGTGTGTGTATGTGTGTGCGCGTACCTGCAGGTGCTGTGTGTGGTGTGTGTGTTGTTTACCAGCCTTAGGGCCGGTTAGGGTAGCCAAATAGGCTAAACTAGACTTGCCGAACTCACATATGGGAGGTTCTGTTTACAAAACAAGCATGGTGAAACTGCACACCACACACAATCGTACTGTTTCTTCTTGGGTAATTGTACCTTCATGTGTGACAGCAGTCATGTACTGCACTCACTGTTAGGGTAGCCATAGGCTGCGAGGAGTTGTGCGTAGCAGGGTACTATATTTTTTCATTTCGGGCTGCGCTTTGACGAAATGCCTCTTTGAGTGCCACTTTGACTCAATGCAAAAGGGAAAATATGCATTACATTTGGTCGTGTACATATCCACACTGCCCTAGTCAGGTGGATAGATACACGACCAAAATACCAGCGGAAGTTCTTCTAGAGCGGAGAGGTAGGTTTAAAGCGGTGTGTTGTAAAAAAACGTATGTACCGTTGGAAATAAAATGAGGAACTCGATGCTAAGGCGGAGTTAGGCAGGGTGAACTGGGAACCGCCTTGGTGCCCTCCAAAATAGCATTGCTTAGCCAGCTCTCGGGAGGACCAGACGCACTGCGGTCTGAATTCGGGGAGGTGACCGTAGGCTTTTGTGTCGCGAGCCCAGGAGAGCAGCTCGGAGGTGCATCTTGTCGAAGATATCGTTAATGAACGGTTCAGGATTGCCATGGCCTGGAAGTGATGCCGGTGTCGGGGTGGACCTGCTTCAGCACCTTGTAGTGTAGATCTTGTAGGTCTTCAGTTTGGCCATCTCTTGGCCTTCTTCTGCCTCCGCCGTCTTCGGGGGGGGGTCCTTTTGGCGGGACTTTCCAGAGCTTGGGGGCCCATAGTTATTTTGGGTACTAGTAAAGGTTATTAGTGGAAGAAATGAGGGTCGCCGACTGTACGTGTTTCGCAGCACTGACGACCAACCGGATCAGCAGACCGCGAGACAAGCAGTTTCAAAAAGTCTTTGACAGATGGACTAGGGGAGGAAACTAGTCGCGTAACGAGCACGCAGGCGGAATCAGCAGAACTCAGGAAAGGAACAAAGGTGTCGTTCTGTCGAAGAACAAGTATCGTTGCGCTCATCCCCTTATCAAATCCACCTTTTCAAAAAGGTCTTCCAAAAGGACAGGCCGGTGGCCGTGGAGGCAAGAAGTCTGGGTCCCGCACGAGAAGGTGGGGACGGCGTTCCTGAGGAGCGTGCCCGCTACTGGAAGAAAGGCAAGTTACGACGAGCGCGTGGTGCTGGTGACCCCGTGTACGTGGCCGCCGTGCTGAGACCTGTGTGCCGATGTGCTGGAGTTGCTGGCAACGGTGCTAGTGACAACAAGACAGGACACGGATTTCCTCGCATGTACAGCTGGCCATTCGCAATGACGGAGCTGTCCAAGCTGCTGGATCCGTCACCATCGGCGAAGCGGGGTGCTGCCAATATCACTCAGTGATGCTGCCCAAGAGTCAGCCAAGAAGGAGGCCGAGGGCTTAAGCTGCCTTGTCCGCTTCTCCCCGTGAGAACAAAACGGGTGTTTAACGCCACAAATATCGACCTTGCTTCGATGTGCGGTTGCAGCTGTCGGGTAGCTTCTGGATTCTAGCATTCCGATGCTTTTCCGAGAGGGGGTGGGATCCATGGAAGCAGGCGGAGTGTGGAATCTAGACACTGAGTATGGAAATGGAAACCGAGTGAAGCACTGAAGCGTGCGGGGGGACACGGGGTTTAATTAATTCCCTCAGGATATGCGCCCTTATGTTTGACCAATTTAGCTAATTTCTGAGGCACCCCAAATGCAGGGTTCGCCTATTTCTCCGTTTGCCTACTGTGACACTGGGGTTAATCTAACCGGCTACACCCGTAATCGTTCTGAATTAGTGCACGAGTCAGTCACGTATCGTGTATACATAATTAACACAATATCGTGCACGGCAGACCCTCAAGGTGGACCACTTTTTATGGTATCATATTCACAACTTCGTCCACATGAATGCTGCTGCTGTATTTGTGGTATGCATGCATATTGCTCAAGAGATCCGAAAGGGTATGCGTATGATCCGGGTTAGGATATATATCGCCTTATCATCTTGGTCCGAGAACTGAGACAGTACATCGAACCTAATGGCAACTGGCAACAAACTAAATTAAACTGGACATGTTGTGGCCAGTTGAGCCAAATAATATCCGGCGGACGGGACATGTCCGGGGTCGCACGTGATGGCTGTTGTACTTTAGTCATCTTATTATACAGTCTTATACCGGTATATGAATACGCCTTAACGTCTTAATCATCTTCGAGGCGGTTTGAATATTCATGTCGAACATCCATCTAAAGGGATAAAGCCTAATTGCCACGAGATATGGGGTATGAGAGAGGGTTTGCGTCTAGTAATCTCAAGCTTGGGACAAAAGCGATATCTCTTGGATTCTTGGGCATACGAAATGCTTCACTGCATGTTCAGCATCCCATGAACATGTATTTTACAGGCCAACAAAGGATGCATGCCCTCCTCGGGGCGATGTATCACTTGGTTTGTATATTGGACTTGTCCTTTGTCAGAAAGATTAATGTATGGATCCGAATGGTCATCCCTACTTTGGTAATAAACTCGAAGAAGAATTGAATTGAGGAAACCCTATCAGTCAAGACTCACGCCTCCGTGATGAGGTGTATAGATGTATTATTTCTGAATTATCGTCAGAACTATATACTCTGTGGAGGTAGTTCATACGATGCACTATACTCGGGATCAATAGCACAGAAGGGTTAAGGTAGTAACATTTAATTGGTCGTATGATTATGAACTCGCCTGGGAAATAAGGTGTTTGTTTAAAAGTGCCATTATAGTCTTCGGAAAAAACTGTTGGGGTATTTTTGTGTTTCTAGATTGACCAATATTATTGAGAGTGGAATATATTTAAATTCTGTAACAAATTAAACCCATGACTCCATGAGATCCAGAAAAATGTGTGAAAAATAAAACATAAGACGACTGTAAATCAAACAAATCGCGAGAGGGCGTACAAGGGGGCTACTAGAATCAAAAGCAAAACATATTAAATCATCAATTGCCGGTTGGTGCAGGATCGTCTCGAATGTAGGACTCGATCGTTTAACATGTTATGCAGATCCCAGGCCAAAACCCCTCCTCAACCATGATAGCCTCAGGACTGTAAACTACAGTATCGCCGTAGAACAAATAGCCAAGCCCTCGCTACAGAGTCGCGGAAAAAACCGTCTCAATCTTGAACTTTCGCGGGTCACGATTCCAATCGGGACAAGTTTAAGAGCGTGTCGCAAGCGACACGGGAAACGCTTAGCGGTCCCCCCGGCAGTGAAAGTAGATTACTGTAGTCGGACTAGAGCACCAACGTTGAACAAGTTTTTGGGAAGTATCTTGCGCTGCGATGACTGATAACTCTCGTCTGAGAACTCCACAAGGAGCAATAATGTTTGGGGCGAGGTGGTCGGATCGTCAAACCATGGACATCTGTCGACGACGGGGACAGCGGAGGGGGAGAGAGGGACACGGGGGGAACACATAGGC
>JACBWV010000227.1:1362312-1401629 GCA_013435795.1 Chlamydomonas sp. ICE-L | reverse complement strand
GGGGGGTGGGTAGTGGGTGGGGATTAAGTGGGTGTTGTGTGGGTGTCTGAGTGTATGTAACCTGCAACCCATAGGTCACCAGCCGTGGGCTGCTTCAGGAGCCATGTTTAGGAGCCAGGTGAAGTGATGAAAACAAAAAAAAAGTCAACCCACCAACCAAACAACCAACCCCACCCACCTTCTTAGCCACCACTAAGGGTGTATTGCCCCATGCAACCTTGGCGTGGGTGTTAGCCCCATAGATCACCAGCAGCTTGGCTGCTCCTAGAGAGCACTTTTAGCAGCGATGAAGTGAAAAAATAGGAAGAAAAAAACATTGTCACCCCCCCCCCTTCTAGACATGCCAAGGGTTGATTGCCCATGATCTTTGGCGGGGTGTTAGCCCCATAGGTTACCAGCAGCTTGGCTGCAGCCATCGAGCCCTGCCTAGCAGCCAGGTGAAGCGCGGTAAAAGCGGTCGGGGTCCAGCATGGCAGACGGGGTTGGCTACGGCGTGAAGGAAGAGGCGCAGTTGTCGTACTTCATGACAGGGACACAATACTTGGAGGTAGGGGGCCGGCCCTTCCCAGTGCCAGCCCAGGCTGGAAAGGAGGGCGTGGGGTGGGTGAGTGGGGCGGTGCGTGGGTGTGGGGGATGTGGGTGTGGGAGGTGTGAGTGGGGTTTCGGTAAGGGGGGGTGTGGGGGGTGTGAGTTTGTGCGATTGGTGTGAAGGAAGAGATTCGAGTTGTAGCGTTCCCTGACAGGACACGTCTTGTAGGTAGGGGCAGCCCCAGGCAGGCCCAGGTGGGAGGAATGGTGTGTGTGTGTGGGGTGGGGGGTTGTTGAGTGGGTGTGGGTAGTTGGTGTGGGCAGAGGGGTAGTGGGCAGCCCCCCAGCGTCCAACCCGGCTGGGAAAGGGGAAAAGGAGGGGGGGGGGGCGTTGGGGGGTGCGGTAGTGTTCAGTGTCAGCTATGAAAGTTCTTTGTCTGACTGGCTGTCTGACTTACCGGTTATCTGAATGTTCTGGATGAATGGCTGCCTGACGTCTGTTTGACGTCTGATGTCTGTCTAGCTTCCTGACTCCTTGTTGAATGGCTGTCTGACTACCGGTCTCGGACTGTCTGATGAAGGCTGCCGGGAACGGTCGACTGTCTGTCTGTCTGCGTCTGAACTGTCTGGTCTAGCTGCTGACTCGTTGTCTGAATGGCTGTTTGACTACGGTTATCGGCTGTCTGACTGAATGGCTGCCCGACTGTCTGCCTACCTGTCTGATCAGGTACTCAAATTGACCAAAATTGGCCAGCGCTTTAGCGCACTTGGAAACCAACGGAATTGCGCTTGGTAGTGCCAATTAAGCGCAAAAAAATGCTTTGCAGCGCCCACAAGGGGTTGCAAAAACTGCGATAAAGCGCAGAGGGGTCAAAAGTCAGCGCTCTCCCAAAAGCGTGCGTTGAAGTACCCTGGTTGACTGTCGGGATTGAATGGCTTGTATGACTGTGGTCATATTGTCTGACTGCCGTATGGCTGTCTGTGAGTTTGTTTGTACGCTTATCAGTGGTTATCTCTCTCCCACACTTGCACCTAGCAATAAACCACCTGAACCAGCCCCAGCGGGCATTCATGCTGGGCCTGGGTAGTTACGGATGGTGGCCTCAAAAGGCAGGTGCCTCCAACAGTGTCCTGGAGATTGGCACTACCCCCCCCCCCCGCAAAACACCCACCCAACCCCCCACCCCTACCAAGCACCCCCCCCCCACACCCCACCCCCACCCACTTGCACCAGCCCCCAGCAGGAATTCAGTTGGCCTGGGCGTTCGGATGGTGCCTCAACAGGCAGGTGCGTCCGACAGTGTCTTGAGCTTGGGCTCCGCCTTGTACGGACAGCACAGCTCCACCATTTGCTAGTGCATGTTTGTGTTTCGGGTGGGGTTTAGGGTTTGGGGTTGTATCAGTGATGGTCGGGAAGGGTCAGGGTCAGGGGATGAAGGTGATGGTGATGGCGGGGCCAGGGCAGAGGCAGGGGGTTGTAGGAAGATGATGGTGGGGTGGGTAGGGGCAGAGGCAAGGAAGGGGGGTGAAGATAATGGGGGGCAGGGGCAGGGCAGGGGCAGAGGGTGAAGGTGATGGTGCGGGAGGGGCAGGGCAGAGGCAGGGAGGTGAAGGTGAAGGGGGGGGGGCGGGGGCAGGCGGCAGGGTGGGAAGGTGGATGGTGGGGGCAGGGCAGGGGAGGGCAGAGGCGGGTGAAGATGGAATGGTGGGTTCGGGGCCGGGGGCAGGGGGGTGTGAAGGTGATGGTGGGGCAGGGGCAGAGGCAGGGGGTGAAGATGATGGTGGGTTAGGGGCAGGCGCCAGGGGGTTGAGGTTGATGATGGTGGGGCGGGGCAGTTGCTGTGAAGGTGAGAAGGGGGATGATTGGTGGGGCAGGGGCAGGGGTTGAGGTGATGGTGGGGCAGGGGAGCGGGCCAGGGGGTGAGGTGAAGGTGGGGCAGGGGCTGGGCAGAGGCAGGGGTGAAGGTGACGATGATGGGTGGGGTAGTGGCGGGTTAGGGGTGAAGGTGATGGGGGTAGGGGAAGGGCGAGGCAGAGGCAGGGGTGGAAGGTGAACGGTGGGGCACGGGGCAGGGGCGGCAGAGGCAGGGGGGCATGGTGTGGTGCGGTTCGGGGCCAGGGGCAGGGGCAGGGGGTGAAGGTGTGGTGGCTGGTGGGTTAGGGGCTGGGGCAGGGCAGGGGGGAAGGTGAAGCTGATGTGGGGGTTAGGGGCAGGGGCAGGGGGTGAAGGTGATGTGAGGGCAGGGGCAGAGGCAGGGGGTGAAGGTGAAGAGTGATGGTGGGGCAGGGCAGGGGCAGAAGCGGGGGTGAGGTGATGGTGGGGCAGGGGCAGGGGGTGCATGAAGGTTGATGGTGGGGCAGGGCAGGGCAGAGGCAGGGGGGAAGGTGATAGGTGAGGTGATGAAGGTGAAGGTTGATGGTGGGGCGGCCGAGGCAGGGGGTGAAGGTGATGGTGGGGCAGGGGAGGGGGCCAGAGGCAGGGGGTGAAGGTGATGGTGGGGCAGGGGGCAGGGGCGGGGGTGAAGGTGCTGGTGGGGGCAGGGGCAGGGGCCGGGGCCGAGGCAGGGGGGTGAAGGTGAAGGTGAAGGTGAGGGATGGGCGGGGCCGGGGCAGAGGCAGGGGGTGAAGGTGATGTGGTGGGGAGGGGCAGGGGCAGAAGCCAGGGGGTGACGGTGATGGTGGGGCAGGGGAGGGGCGAGGCAGGGGGTGAAGGTGAAGGTGATGGTGGGCAGGGGGCAGGGAAGAGGAGGGGGGTGAAGTGAAGGTGATGGTGGGGGCAGGGCAGAGGCGGGGCGGAAGGTGATGGTGGGGCAGGGCAGGGGCAGAGGCAGGGGGTGAAGGTGAGGGGGGCAGGGCAGGGGCAGGGGAGGGGAAGGTGAGGGTGGGGCAGGGGCAGGGCAGAGGCAGGGGTGCAGGTGAAGGTATGGGGGGCAGGGGCAGAGGGCAGGGGGCAGGGGGTGAAGGTGATGGTGGGTTAGGGGGCAGGGGGTGAAGGTGATGTGGGGCAGGGGCAGGGGCAGGGGGGTGAAGGTGATGGTGGGGCAGGGGCCAGGCAGGGGCAGGGGGTAAGGTGAACGGTGAAAGTGATGGTGGGGGCAGGGGCCGAGGCAGGGGCGGGCGTTGAAGGTGATGGTGGTGGGTTGTTGTGGGTTAGGGGCAGGGCAGGGGTTGAAGGTGATGGTGGGTGCAGGGGCAGAGGAGGGGGTGAAGGTGAAGGTGATGTGGGGGCAGGGGCAGAGGCAGGGGTGAAGATGATGGTGGTTAGGGGGCAGGGGCAGGGGGTGATGAAGTGATGGTGGGCAGGAGGGGCAGAGGCAGGGGGTGAAGGTGAAAGGTGGGGCAGGGGCCAGAGGCAAGGGGTGAGGTGGTGATGGTGGGGCAGGGGGCAGGGGCAGGGAATGAAGGTATGGGGGGCCAGGGGCAGAGGCAGGGGGTGACGGTGAAGGTGATGGATGGGCAGGGCAGGGGTGTGAAGGTGATGGTGATGGTGGGCAGGGGCAAGGGGGTGGGTTCGGTTGATGGTGATGGGGGGCAAGGCAGAGGCCGGGAGTGAAGTGATGTGGATGGTGATGGTGGGCAGGGGGCGAGGCAGAAGGCAGGGAGTGAATGTGAAGTGTTGTTGGCAGGGGGAAGAGGCGGGGGTGAAGGTTGAAGGAGATGTGGGGCGAAGGGGGAGGGGCAGAGGCCGAGGCAGGGAGTAAAGGGTTGAGATGATGGTGGGACAGGGCAGAGGTGAGGATGAGGCCGAGGCAGGATGCATACTATGTAACATCACCCACCAAAGATCCTTGTAAGGCTGCATGCACGGGTTCAAGGAGTGCAATCGGCCTTCTACCCTCCTCTTCCCACCACTCCCCCACCCCCTTTCCCTCTTCCCCCCTGCGGCAAGTTGCTGGCGATGACAAGAGTTCATGCCAGGGCGGATCGTCGTCTCCTCCCCTTTCCCCCTTCTCCCATATGGTAACAACTACCACAGCCTCATCCATTCATGGCTGCAGTGAAAAGTACAAGCAGGGGGTGGCCTCACCCCCTCCCCCTTTCCCCCTCGGCAAGTTGCTGGCGTGGACAGAGTTACATGGCAGTGCGATGTCTCTCCCCCACCCCAAATATGGAACACCACTGCGACCAAGATCATCATTATGCGGCATGCCAGGTGCAAGCAGTGCGGTCGTAACCTAGCAACGTGGGTTTGGCGGAGGCACGGAGGTACATGGTGGTCTTCGACAAGTCGTTGGCACTGATGGAATTCAGCACGAAGAACACCTCCACAGCTGTGACGACTCCCAACCTGAGGCAAGGGCGGGCAAGGAGGTGGGCAAGAGGCTGGGCAAGGGAGTGGGCAAGGTGTGTGTGTGTTGAGTGTGGTGGGTTGTGTGGTAAGTTGGGTGCAGTGGTTTGTGTTGCTGTGTGGTGTGTTGCTGTGTGGTGGGTTGTGTGGTGTGTTGGGTGTAGTGGTTTGTTTGTGTTGTTGTGTGAGTGTGTGGGTGTGTGTTGCGGTGTTTTGGTGTGGGTGTTGGGTGGAGGGGAGTGTTGTGTTGGTGAAGTGGTTGTGTTGTTGTTGGTGTGTTGGTGGGTGTGGGTTGAGTGTGGGGTGGTGGTTGGGTGCGGTGGGGTGTGGGTGAAGTGGTTTGTGTGTGTGTGGTGTGTTGGTGGGTTGGGTGTGAGTGTGTGGGGTTCAGTGTTGTTAGGTGAGGGGTGGGTGTGTTGGGTGCAGTAGTTGGTGTTGTTGTGTGGTTGTGTTGGTGTGTGTGTGTTGGGGGTGGTGTGGTGTGGTGGGTGCGTGTTTGTTGTTGTTGTGTGGGTTGGTGGGGATGTGTGAGTGTGGGTGTGGCGCTGTTGGGGTCGGTGGGGTGTTGGGGCAGTGGTTAGTGTGTTGTTGTTTGGTGTGTTGGTGTGTGTGTGTTGGGTGTGGTGTGGTGTGTTGGGTGCGGTGGTGTGTTGGGTGCAGTGGTTTGTGTTGTTGTGTGGTGTGTTGGTGTGTGTGTGTTGAGTGTGGTGTGGTGTGTTGGGTGCGGTGGTGTGTTGGGTGCAGTGGTTAGTGTTGTTGTTTGGTGTGTTGGTGTGTGTGTGTCGAGTGTGGGTGTGGTTGTGTGGGGGTGAGTGTGTGTGTCGGGTGAGTTGGTTAGTGTGTTGTTGGTGTGTTGGGTTGTGCGGTTGAGTGTGGTGTGGTGTGTTGGGTGCGGTGGTGTGTTGGGTGCAGTGGTTAGTGTTGTTGTTTGGTGTGTTGGTGGGTGTGTGTTGAGTGTGGTGTGGTGTGTTGGGTGGGATTGGGTGTGGGTGTTTTGTAGTCGGTTTGTTGTGTTGGTTGTGTGGTGGTTGGTGTGGGTGTGTGAGTGTGGTGTGGTGTGGTTGGGTGAGGTGGTTGAGGTTTTGTGTGGGGGAGTGAAGTGGTTGTGTTGTTGTGTGGTGATGGTGTTGGGAGTGTGGGGGTGTGTGGGGTGGGTGTTGGGTGTGGTGTGGGGTGATACTCGGTGGGTGTTGTTGGGTGTGTTGATGGGGGGCAGGCAAGGGGGTGGGCACGGGGGTGGGGGGGGCCAGCAGAGGACGGGAGGGGGAAGTTATACCCACTTACTAAAAAACCTAACCACATAGAATTCTCCTTCCCTACCACGCCCTAACGCCCTTCCCCTCCCTCCAACTCCCCCCGTACCCTCCTCCTCCCCCAATCTCCCGGTGGGGAAGGTAGCCCCCATACCTAACCCTAAATTCCTCGACCTTTATCCTCCCTACCCCGTTCCCTCCACGCCCTTCCCTCCCCTCCCCCTCACCACTTACACTTCCTCCCTCACCCACCAAATTATCCCGGTGGGGAAAGTTAGCACCCCCACTCAAATTAGCCCCACTTCAGTTAGGGGTTTAGGGTTTAGGGCTTATGTTTGATTCAAAGTTTTGGTAGTTTACAAATACATATGATTACCCCCCCCCCCCCCACACCACACCCCTCCCCCTCTCTTTTACCCACCACAAATCCAAGGACCACCCAGCACCATATCCAGCAAAAGGTTACATCGAACTCGTGTCTTGCTCATGGCTTTAAGCATGTGGCTGTGTACTTAGCCAATCCTCCATAATGAGTACATTGTTTGCAAACTATTGCCCCCCTCCCCCCCCACCACCCCTTCACACAAACACACAAAAAACACAGGACTTACCTCAGCACCAATCCTCCAGCAAGAGGTCTACCATCGACTCGTGTCCTTGCTCAATGGCCTACAAGCATTGGCGGGTGTTACCATGGCAATCCTCCATCAGTGGGACATTGTTTGCAAAACTATTTGCTCCCCCCCCCCCCCCCCCCCACATACACTCACCACTCTCTCACACCACACAACCCCACCAATGACTCATCAACACCATACTGTACAGCCACAGCGTCTACCATTGACTCGTGTCCTTGCTCAATGGCCTCAAGCATTCGCGGTGTTGTTGCCGTAGAGTAATCCATAGGAGTCAAGCCTCCGCACTAGGAGCCAGGTGGCTGCCGCAAAGTGGGCCTCTGTTGCAGGAAGCATGCGTGTGCAGTGGGTGGGCAAGAGTTGGGTTGGGTTGGGTGGGTTGGGTGGGTTGGGTTGGGCTTGGGTGGTTGGGTTGGGTTGGGTGGTTGGGTTGGGTTGGTTGGGTTGGAGTAAGGTGGATTGACTCAAGCGGGCCTATGTTGCAGGCAAGCATGGTGTGCAGGTGGGGGGGCAAGGGGCGGGGCAAGGGGGTGAACAGGAAGGGGTAGGGGTGGGGGGGTGGGGGGGTGGGGAAGGGATGGGAGAGGGATTGAGGGTGGTTATTCAGATGTGTGAGTGGAAAGAGGAGGCGCAGGTTAGATGCCCTCAAGCTGGCCTCTGTTGCAGGATAGCATGAGTGATGAAGGTGTGTTTGGGGGGGGGGGGGCATTGGAGTGGTTTCTGGGCAGGGGAAAGTGGTGGTTGGGCAAGAAGGGGGGGAGTGGGGAGGAGGGTTATTCAGATGTGTGGGTGGGGAAGAGGAGGAGAAAAGGTGGCGGGCCTTAACTGGCATGTGCAGGCTAGCATGAGTGCTGCAGGTGGGGGGGAAAGAGGTCGGGTGGGAGTTTGGGTCTGGTTGGGTGGGTTGGGGTGGGTTGGAGTGGTTGGCTGCATCAAGATGGCATATGGGTGAGGAAAGCATGAGTGATGCAGGTGGTGGTGGTGGTGTGTGTGTGTGTGGTGGGGGTTGGGGTGGTGGGCGTGGGCAATGGGTAATAGTTTTTATTGGGCGTGTGAGGAAGGGTCCTTGTTTGGAGATATGGGCGTCTGTACCGTTGAGACGGAAGGGAGGGTGGGAAGGGAGTGGGCAAAGGGAGGGCAAGAGGGGGAGTGGGGGGAGGCAGTATCTGAGGTGGGGTGGGAGAGGGGAGCAAGGTGGATGACTTAAGGCTGTGCTTCTGTTGCTGGCAACATGAAGTGCTGCAGGTGATGGTGGTGTGTGGTGGTTGTGTTGGGTGTGTGGTGTGTGTGTGGTGTGGGGGGGGGGGGGGGTGGCGGGGGCATGGGAATAGTTTATGGGCAGGAGTTGGGAGGGGTTGGGGGCAAGGGGGAGGAGGGATCAGATGTGTGGTGGAAAGCGGAGGAGCAGGGTGGCGGCCTCCACACAGGGCTCTGTTTGCTGCAATGCATTGATGCTGCTGCAGGTGGGTGGGCAGAGTTGTGGTTTGGTTGGGTTGGGTTGGGTTGGAGCAAATTGGCGGCTCAAGCGGCTTCTGTTGCGCCGGCAGGGTGGCTGCCAGGTGGAGGGGCATGTAGTAGTATGGGCAGGAGGAGAGTGGGGGGGGTGGCAGGGGTGGACAAGAGGGGTGGGGTGGGGGTGGGGGGGGGGAGGAGGGTATAATATGTGGAGGGGAAAGAGGATTAGTAAGGTGCTGTTCAAGTAGCCCCTGTTGTGGCAAGCAATGAAGAGCTGGAGGTGGGGGGGCCGGACGAGGGCGTGAGGAGGGTAGGTGGGTGGGCCGAGTTGGTTTGGGTTGGGTTGGGGTCGGGGTGGTGGGTTGGGTGGACCAATGGCTGCCTCAAGATGGCTTCTGTTGTGGAGGCATGAGAGCTGCAAGGTGTGGGGGCGGGGGGGGGGGTCAGGAAGGAGGAGGGGCCGGGTCGGCGGGTGAGCAGAAGGGGGAGGGGGGAGGGGGGGGGGGGCTCGGAGCTAACCGGTGCGCTAGAATAGTCCACAGTGATCAGCTGCACCTCTAGTTCCATTAGACTGGCAACACGCACATCCCCTCATATATCAAAAAACAAGGCTAAGTGTGTGGGTGGTGTGGGGGGTGTGTGGTGCGTGTGTGTGGTGTGTGTGGGGGGGGGGGGCAGGGGGGGCAGCTCACTGGCGCTTATATATTCCACAGTGTCGGCTGGCACCTCTAGCTCCATTAGACTGTTCAACACGCACATGCCCCTCATAATATCAAAAACAAGGCTGAGTGTGGTGTGTGTGTGTGGGGGGGGGGGGGGGGGGGGAGGGGGGGGGGGGTGGCCAGATCACCTGTGCGTTTCATAGTCCCACAGTGTCGGCTGGCACCTCTGCTCCATTAGACGGTTCAACCGAACCAGTTTGCCCTCCCTTCTAATAGCCAAAAACCAAGGCGTGTGGTTGTTGGTATGGGGGGTGGTGGTGGTGGTGGGGGGCTGGTTGGGGGGGGCATGAGGTGGACTAGGCAGCTACCTTTCGCTATCATAGTCCACAGTGTCGGGCTTGGCACCTCTAGCTTACATCAGGGCTGTTCAGCACGGCATGTCCCAGCCGCCGCAGCTGATAGAAGTCACGACTCGCTTGAGGAATGCTTATGGCCATCTACTTAGAAATGGTCTCCGCTTTCGGAAGGTGCTCAAACTTGGGGAGCTCCGTGGGGGGAGGATGTCTGGGGGTGGGGTGGGTGGGTAGTCGGGTGGGGTGGTGGGGTGATTTGTGTTCAACATGAGGATATTTGCTTGCTGCCATACTTAGAAATGGTCTCTTGATTGGAGAAGGGCTAGGGCTTGGGGAGCTCCGTGGGGGGGAGGATGTCTGAGGGTGGTGTGGTGTGGGTTGGTGGGGGGGGGTGGGTAGGTAGGGTGGGTGGTGGGTTGAATTAAATTTGCTGCCCGGAGATATGCTTGCTGCCATATTAGAAACTAGTTTCTCTGGTTTGGACAGGTGCCAGAGCTTGGCCAGTCCGTGGGGGGGAGGATGTTGGGGTGGGTGTGCGGGGGGTGGGGGGTGGTATGGGTAGTAGGGGGGGGTGGGTGGGGTAGGGTGGGGTGGGAATGTGGTATCGTGAATTGTTCTTTCTACATGAGCTGGCTGAAGATATGCTGCTGCCATACCTTAAGAATGGGGTCTCGATTGGAGCAGGTGTAGCGCTTGGAGCTCGTGGGAGGATGTCTGGGGGTGGTATGGTGGTTAGGTTCCTAGGGGGTGGGCGGGGTGGGATGGGTAGTAGGGTGGGTGTGGTGGGGGGTGGGTGGGGGGGGGTACGTGTGGGTGGTGGGCGGGGTAGGTAGGGTGGGTGTAGGGGAATGGTGGGACGCGTGGGTGGGGGGGGGGGTGGGAATTCTTTTCGTAGAGGGACATTTGCTTGATTGCCATACTCGGAAATGGTTTCTCTGATTTGGAGCAGGTGCTTCTAGAACTGTCTGGTGTCGCTGCGTAGTTGGGGCAGTGTTTTTTCTCAAATCTGAAAGTGGGTTTTCCTAGCTATATTTTTTAGGCCTCCTCCAAGGACGGCGTGTAGTGCTTTCAATAGCTTTTTATAGCATTTGTAGCTTTTGTAGGCTGTTTTAGGGCAAAAAAACTTTGTTACACTTTCTAGCGATCAATTTCGCTATACGGGTCAAAACTAGCAACACACTATATATATAGCGGAAATAAAACCCTGTTTGGCGTTGATGTGGTGTAGTCGGGATGTGACGCGGGTGGGTTATGTGATGAGGGTTGGTGAGTGTGTGGTTTTGTGTATCGTCTGGTGTGATGAGGGTTGGTGTGATGGGGGTTGGTGTGATGTGATGTGGTGTAGTTTGGTGTGATGAGGGTTGGTGTGATGTGATGTGGTGTAAATAGTCTGGGTGATGAGGGTTTGGTCATTGATGTGGTTGGAGGCGGGTGTGATGAGGGGTTTGGTGATGAGGGTGGGTGTAATGTGATGTGGTGTAGTCTGGTGGTAGGTGGTCTGGTGTGATGTGGTGGTGATTGTGATGTGGTTTGCGTGCAGTCGGTGAGTTTAGTGTGTGTGATGGGTTTTCAAGTGTGGTGGGTTTGGGGTATGAGTGTTTGGTGGGAGGTGGTGTTGTGGGGTTTAGTTGTGGTGTGAGTGCTGTGGTGGGTTTAGCGTGTGTGATATGGTGTGCGGGCGTGGTTGGTTGGGTATGGTGTGAGTTGGTTGTGTGGTGGGTGGGTGGTATGAAATTAAACGCTCAGTACAAGCACTTACTTTTGATTTCACCGACCAGTTCTGTGCCAAAGTCTTCCATGATGAACTTGTCCACATTGTCCATAGCATCAGCTCAGCTGACCCTCTCACGTATCTCATCCGAAAGCTCCTGGTGAGTTGGTCACGGCATCCCAAATGGTACGAAGCATACCCTGCGAGGTTTCCGTATATATGTTAATAAATAATACTAATAAAAATACTACTAATAAAAATAATACTAATAATATATAGATAGAACTAGATATAAAGATATACAGTAATAATAATAATAATAATAATAATAATAAAAACAGAAGGTTTGATGAAGCAGAGGAAAGGTTCAGGCTCCTGGTGAGTTGGTCACGGCATCCCAAATGGTACGTAGCATACCCTGCGAGGTATTCGCGTTTTGTGTTTATATGAAATATAAATAGCGATATCCCTAAATAGACCCATATATCTACAGATATCTAGAATACTAATAATAATGTTGTTAATAATAATAATAATGATAATAATAATAATAATAATAATAAAGAAAGTGAGGTAAGGCACAGGTAAGGTTCAGGAGGCACCTGGTGAGTTGGTCACTGCATCCCAAATGGTACGAAACATACCCTGCGAGGTATTCATGTATTGTTTCGTATTAAACAACAACAACAACAACAACAACAATAATAATAATAATAATAATAATAATAAAACAATACATTAAGTACACTGCACGCGTAATATTATAATCATCATAAAAGTAACAATAATAAGGATTAAAATATAATTATAAGATATTATAAAAAAACAATTAAGCACACACCGCCCTGAGCACACATCAAAGACCATGGTCTCCAGGTTGGTCAGGACCATCCTGCCCATCTGCGGGAACTTGTTACAAACCATCTCAAAGGGCTCTGTGGGCAGCTGCAGCACCCGCACCACACTGCAAGTCCCGTTGAATAAAACAAAACAAAAATCACACGCACCGCTGATGCCCTTGTCTCTAGGTTGGTCAGCACCATCCTGCCCATCTGCGGGAGCTTGTTACAAACAAGCATGAAGGGCTCCGTGGGCAGCTGCAGCACCCGCACCACACAGCACGCCTCTTTAAATAAAAGTGACAAAGAAAAGAAAAACAAAACCTACCGCTGATGCCCTAGTCTCTAGGTTGGTCAGGACCATCCTGCCCATCTGCGGGAACTTGTTACAAACCGCCTCGAAGGGCTCCTTGGGCAGCTGCAGCACCCGCACCACACTGCAAGTCCATGCAGACTCGGAGCTAGGGTTCTCAGTGAAGAAGGCAATCTCGCCAAAAGAGTCCGACTTGGTGCGGCGGTTGGTCATGTAGTTTTGTGCACTGCTGGTGCTGGCACCACCTCCGCTGACACCACCTCCGCTGACACCACCTCCGCTGACACCGCCGTTTTGGCTGAAACCGCCATTCCCGCTAGACATGCCACTCTTGGAAGCCCTGGGTGATGTTGGGTGATGGTGGGTGGGTGGGTAATGGTGGGTGTTATGTGTACAGCTGGCACCGCCGTTTTGGCTGAAATTGCCATTTACACTGGACATACAGCTCTTGGAAGCCCTGGGTGATGGTGGGTGATGGTGGGTGGGTGGGTAATGGTGGGTGATGGTAGGTGGGTGGGTAATGGTGGGTGTCATGTGTACTGCTGGCTCAGCCGTTTTGGGGTGGGGGGGGGGGCCTGAAATCGCAATTTTACACGGGAACATTTGACCCCTCTGGAAGTCGTGGTCATGGTGGGTGGGTGGGTGGGTGGTGGGTGGGGGGTAATGATGGGTGATCGGTTGGTGTGGTTGGGTAATGGTGGGTGAGTGGGTGGGTGGGTATTGGTGGGTGGGTAATGGTGGGTGGGTAATGGTGTGTGGGTGGGTGGGTGGGTAATAGTGGGTGGGTGATGGTGCGTGGGTGGGTGGGTCGGTGATGGTGGGTTGGTGGGTAAGTAAAGGGGTAACCAGTGCTGAACCAGTGTATCTCTGGCATTTCCGCTACCTTGAGGGAATGAGGGCGGTAATAATTCCCTTTCTTTCCCACTCCTTAGTGGGCACTGATTTGTGTACGGGCCCCCACTTCCTGGGGTGAAAAAGGGGAAAAAGAAAAACTTGTGAACCTCCCCCATCTGTGAACGGCCTCCCACTTTTCATGCCACCCCAATGATGACCTTACCCCAATAATCACCTCCCCCCTCACCGGACACCACCATAACAGACACCGCTAAGAAATAACCAATGGACCCGAAAACCACGCCCATCCACCCGCGACCCGAACCCCCAATCACCCCCACACCACCATCACCCTTACCACACTTCCTGGGGTGAAAAACAAAACAAGGCAAAAAAGACGTACCCCTTTGAGTTTTTACCTCCCCTGTTATAAACGCACTTTCCACTTTTGAGTCAGCAAAAGGGAAAAACACGAAACCAAAAACGAAAAAAAAAAAACACAAAACAACACAACAAGACAAAAAAAAAACAAAAAACAAACAAAAGGAAAACCAAAAACCACAACAAAACAAAACCACAAGCCCACCCCCAGAAAAAAAACCCAAAGGAGAACCCACCACACTTCCTGGGTGGCCAAAAACAAAAAAAAGCAAGCGGCCCAATTACCCCCTGGAGTTGTTACCTCCCCGTTACTATAACGACTTTTCCAACTTTTGAGCCCAGGCCCCAGGCCCCCCACACCCCCCCCCACACCACACGACCCACCCGGCACCCCTAACTACACCTTCAAAAAACAAACAAAAGCGAAAAAACAAAAACACAACCAAACCGAAAACAAAAAAACACATACCAAAAGAAAAAACAAACAAAGCAAAACGCACTTACCCCCTGGAGTTGTTACCTCCCTTTATATACGACTTTCCACTTTTCGAGTCGTCCCAGTTGCCTTTGCACCTGCTGGGCGTCTTGCCCATTCCAAACACCTCCACCTCGCCGTCCACAATCACACACAGATCCGGCATGTAGTCTCCCTCCACCATGATTTGGACCTGCACAGAGGAAGGGTTAACATGTAGTACTAAATATAAGCAGACTTAATGTGGATGTTAGAGTTATGTTATGTGGATGTTAAAGTTATGTTATGTGGATGTTAAAGTTATGTTATGTGGATGTTCAAGTTATGTTACTGTTTATGTTATGTTATGTGAATGTTAAACCAGTGGTGTTTTAGACATGTCATATGGAGTCTCCCCCCCACCATGATTTGGACCTGCACGGAGGAAGGGTATACATTTAGTACTAAATATGAGCAGGCTTTATGTGGATGTTACAGTTGTGTTATGTGGATGTTAAAGTTTTGTTACTGTTTAAGTTATGCTATGTGAATGTTAAACCAGTGAAGTTTTAGATATGTCATATGTAGTCTCCCTCCACCATGATCTGGACCCGCATGCATGGAGGGAGGGTATTGCTTGACAAATACAGTATTAAACAATATAATTGTTATGAATGAAAACAATATAATTATTATGAATGATACAGTTATGTGATGTGAATGCCAAAGTTGTGTTAAACCAGTGATGCTTTAGATATGTAGTCTTCCCCCACAATGAATCAAGGAATCGATGAAAATAAAAATCAATGAATCAATTAATGAATTAAACTATAAATATTTAATTATATACTAAACTAGTATTCATTCATTAAATCACAATGCGGTACTTACAGTGGCATGCAAATCTGAATTTCAAGGTCGCGAGGACATTCTCCCTTTCTCTCCATTTTTCCTTCTCACTGGATGCCTCGCCGACTGCCCATCCGAAACAAAAACTGCTCCGTGGCTGCTGAAACACTTCACGAGAAACGCTCTCTACTCAGAATTTGAATTCCGAGCATTTTTTCATTTTTGGGGTGTTGTACGGCTCCTGTACCCACTACCGGGTCCTTCTAAATTAGGGGGGCGTCTTTGGGTGATTAGGACCTAGGGGATATTGAATATATACTTACCATTATTAATCAATTAAATAATTGTGTACTTACATGTGGCATGAAAAACTCCACGTTTGAGATAGCCAACAGCTCATCCAAGAACTTGGCCTTGGCCTCTGCTTTAAAACTTGTTTTTGAAGTGGCCGCATTGAATACATGAATCAATTAAATAAAAACTTGTTTATTTACATGTGGCATGAAAAGCTCCACATTCGAGATGGCCAGCAGCTCATCCAAGAACTTGGCCTTGGCCTCTGCTTTAAAATTTGTTTTTGAAGTGGCCGCATTAAATAAATGAATCAATTAAATAAAAAATGGTGTATTTACATGTGGCATGAAAAGCTCCACGTTCGAGATGGCCAGAAGCTCATCCAAGAACTTGGCCTTGGTCTCTTTGAACAAGTAACATTGCTGCACTGGCTGAAGGTATAGATGGCGCAGCAGCTTTCGGGTGATGGCGATGGGGTAGATGTCCAACACTTTGTTGTCCTGGGTTTGCTCGGTGCGGAAGAAGAGCTCAAGATGCTCTCGCATGGCTCCACAGTTCATGCGAGGTCACAGGGGTTGTGTTGTTGTCGTGTTGTTGTGTGCCTTGCTGGCTGTAGTTGCTGCTGTTGCTGTTGTGGTTGCTGGGTGTTGTCGCTGGTGTTGAGGGTGGGGTTTAGCGTTCGGTGGCATGTTTGGTTTTTGACCTTCTGTATTTGTTTTCGTCTTGTTGGGTTTTCGGTATCTTTGTTTCTGCTTCTTGTCTTTTTGCGGTTCGTGGTCGTTGTCCTGGTCGGTCGCGTTTCCTTCTTTTGCTTGTTTAGGTGGTTGTTTTCCGGCGTCGATGGGTGTGAGGGGGTGGGTTGTGTGGGTGGTCAGTGGGGATGGTTGTTGTGTTTGGATGTAGTAGGTGGGTAGTAGGGGCGTTGTTTGTTGTTGTTGGTGGTGGTGGGTTGTTGTTGTTGGTGGTTTATTGTTGTTGTTGTTGTTGCTGTTGTTGGTGGTGGAGGTGGTCGGTTGTTGTTGTTGGTGGTGGTGGTGGTGATGGGTTGTTGTTGTGTTCATCACTACAAAAGAAGGCGACAACTAAAACCAACCGCCAAAGCCATCCACGTATGGCTTCCTAGCACCTACCCCTTTTTTCTTTTCTCTTTTCTTCTTGTGCACCACTCCCTACATGCGCCCCGCCGGACGGAGGCCGACACCCACAAACAACCCCAAACAGGCCGTTCCCACCAGCTCCCAATACCAACCCACCTCATCATATCCACACGTCACCATCCACACCGAGCCAACATCTGACTCGTCCAAAAAAGAACAAGAGACCCAAAGTATAACCACACAAAGGGCATCCCCCCAAGCCTCCTCTCAAACACTCGTTACTACATCACCAACACCACCCACACGACAACTAAATGGTGTTGTTCCCGACGAGGAGAACTGCTCTTATCCACACTGCATCCGGGATGTAATTGACACTTGCCTACTCGCATCAGCGTGCGTGGCCACACTCCCTCTCCAGCGATCCCGCTCCCTCTACTATACCATCTCTATCGCTCTTGCTCTCCTCTCTCTCCCTCTATGCCACCATTATACAACACATATAAAACTAGCCATCCGGGATTGTGCTTGGACCCTTGCATACTGCATAGCTTGGCAACCTATCCTCCATCTCACTCTCGCCCTGTCGTCGTTCCACCATAATAATAGATACAACACACCAGGAAACTGCGATTCCGGGGGGAATGCCTGACCGGGCATAAGGATCCAGCGTGGCCCACCCTTATGCCCTCCCTCTCTCTCTCTCTCCACATATACAAACACACAAATATATTAAACTCGCCAGGGGCTGTCATTGACCCTTGATACGCAAGCCAGCGTGGCCAACCCGAGTCTCCCTCTCCCTCTCCTCTCTCTCTCTTCCACCATATACAACACACATAAACTCGCATCCGGGATGTCTTTGACCCTTGCATACTGCATCAGCGTGGCCACCCTATCTCCCTCTCCCTCTCCCTCTCTCTCTCTCTCCACCATATACAACACACATAAACTCGCATCCGGGATGTCATTGACCCTTGCATACTGCATCAGCGTGCCCACTATCTCCCTCTACTCTCCCTCTCCCTTCTTCCACCATATACAACACACATAAACTCGCATCCGGGATGTCATTGACCCTTGCATACTGCATCAGCGTGCCCACCCTTCTCCTCTCTCCTCTCCTCTCTCTCTCCACCTATCACAACATAAACTCGCAGCCGGGAGTCATGTGACCTTTGCTACGGCCATCAGCGTGGCACCCTCTTCCATCTCTCCCTCGATCCCTCTCCTCTCTACTCCTCTCTCTCTCTCTCTTCTCTCTCTCTTCACCAATACAACACACATAAAACTCGCATCCGGGAGTCTTGACCTTGCCTACTGTTCAGCGTGGCCACCTATCTCCCTCTCCTTCGCCCTTCCCCACTATCTCCACCATAAACAACACACACAAACTCGCATCCGGGATGTCATTGATCTTTGCATACTGCCTTAGTGTGGTCACCCTCTCTCTTCTCTCTCTTCTTCTCTCTCTTTCTCTTCTTCTCTTCTCTCTTTCTCTCTCTTCTCTCTCCCTCCTCCCCTCTCTCGCTCTCCCTCACCATCAACAACCACACACAAACTCACATCCGGGATGTCATTGATCTTTGCATACTGCCTCAGTGTGGTCACCCTGTCTCTGAATGCCTTGGAGCGCTCGTCTCCCTTGACAACCAACATGGTAATGGTACCGAGGATGTACGCATTGAGCACTACATTGAAGATGAGGTACAGGATCATGACGAAGGATTCCAGGGGGCTTGCGCAGTAGAAGTCGCCGTCACCCACGCCTGTCAACATGTTCACGGAGTAGTAGAGGGAGTAGACGTACCTGCGGGGAGAGGATTGGGGGAAATAATGTGTGAACAAGTGGAATAGGGTGGGTAGGGTGGGTAGGGGTGCTATAGAGGGAGTAGACGTACCTGCGGGGAGGAGGATTGGGGGAATAATTGTGTGACCAGAGTGGGATAGGGGGTAGGGTGGGTAGGGGTGCTATTTTTTTTTTAGGGTGGGTTCGAGCTGCTACTGCAGGGAGAGATGGAGATAAGTAGAGAAACATGGCGCTTATCTACGTTAAAGGGGGTTACAATTACAAGATTTTGCAAATCGATATAAAACAGATCAGTATAATGAATGTCGCCTCGTCTCCATTTCCTGGTGGGTGCAGGTCACAGATTTGTGTGAATCAATAATAGATCAGTAGAATGAATGTCGCCTCGTCTCCGTTTACTAGTGGGTGCAGGTCACAGATTTGTGTGAATCAATAATAGATCAGTAGAATGAATGTCGCCTCGTCTCCGTGACTTGAAGTGGGTGCCAGGTCCAGATGTGTGAATCAATAATAGATCAGTAGAATGAATGTCGCCTCGTCTCCGTTTACTAGTGGGTGCAGGTCACAGATTTGTGCAAATCGATATAAAACAGATCTGGAATTATGGTTGCCTAGTCTCTTTTACTAGGGTTTGCAAGTCACAGTTTTTGAAACGACATGTACAACAGATCAGGAAGAGATGAATGGCGCTCGTCTCCGGTTATGGTGGGTGGCAAACGTTCACAGATTTCTGCAAATCCACTCTAGAACGTATGAGGATTGGGGGGAATAATGTGTCAACAGGTGGGATAGGGTGGGTACCGTGGGTAGGGGTGCTACAGGATTTAGAGTTTAGGGTTTAGGGTTCAGGTTCACCAACCAAGTTGCTAACAGTGCCCCAATTGATGATGGTGGATTGGCTGTCGACTCTCTCACTAGCGCTTCCAATCCAACTGCCTCAACCAACCAACTGCCCTATCTGCCCCAACCAACCAACCAACCAAGTTACTAACAGTGCCCACATGGTGACGGTGGATTGGGCGTTGAATCTCTCACCAGCGCTTCCAATCCAACTGCCCCAACCAACCAACAAACCAACAAACCAACCAACAAACTAACAGTGTTTACTTGATGACGGTGGATTTGGCTTTGAATCTCTCACTAGCGCTTCCAATCCAACTGCCCCAACCAACCAACCAACTTACAGTGCTTACTTGATGACGGTGGATTGGGCGTCGAATCTCTTACCAGCACTTCCAATCCAACTGCCCTAACCGCCCCAACCAACCAACCACCCAAAACCACAGGCTCTTTTGAGGGTGGATGGGCGTCGAAATCTCTCACCACACTTCCAATCCAATGCCCTAACCGCCCAACCAACCAACCAACCAAACCAACAGTGCTTACTACTTTGATGGCCGGATTGGGGCGGTGAATCTCTACTACAATCCAATTCAAACTGCCCTAAATCCGCTCCCAAATCCAACCCAACCAACCACCCAACCAACAGCGCTTACTTTTTGATGGTGGATTGGGCGTCGAATCTCTCACCAGCACTTCCAATCCAACTGCCCTAACCGCCCCAACCAACCAACCAACCAACCAACAGTGCTTACTATTTGATGGCGGATTGGGCGTTGAATCTCTCACTAGCGATTCCAATCCAACTGCCCTAACCAACCAACCAACCATCCAACTAAAAATGCTTACTTGATTATGGTGGATTGGGCATCGACTCTCTCACCAGCGCTTACAATCCAACTGCCCTCACCCACCACCAACCACTCCCTCCCATGTTACTTGCTCTGGTGGATTGGGCATCGACTCTCTCACCAGGATTTCAATCAACCGGCCTTCAACCAACCACCAACCCCCTCCCCGGCTTCCCTTGATGATGGGGGGAGATGGGGTAGTGACTCTCCAATAGCACATAAATCAAAGCCACCCCAAAATAAACCAACCAACCAACGCACGACGCCCCATCCCCATCAACCAACAAAGGAACCAAAACTCCGGCCGCCCGACAACCAACCAAACTCACCTGGACCTCCCCCCCCCCCAACCAACACACCAACCAACAGTGCTTACTTGATGATGGTGGATTGACCGTCGAATCTCTCACTAGCGCGACCAATCCAACTACCCTAACCACCCCAACCAACACACCAACCGACAGTGCTTACTTGATGATGGTGGATTGACCGTCGAATCTCTCACTAGCGCGACCAATCCAACTGTCTTTCTCATTCATCAGCTCAATGCGTCCGATGAACCAGATGATACAAGCAAACCAGTGAGCAGTGAAAAACACATAGGTGTTGTTACGCAGCAGCACCAGACCCATTTGGCTCAATACCATGGAGTGGTCGAGCAAGGCAAAGAAGTTGAAGATACGATACAGTCGACCCTGCAGGGGGGGGAGGAGGGGGTTCAGCATTTTGTTTGGGGAGGGTAGGGGGAGTGGGGAGGGGGGAGAGGAGATGAGGTAGAGGGGAGTGGGTAGGGGGTAGGGGCGGGAGGCAGGGGTGGAGGTAGGGGGTAGGGGGCAGCATTTCATCTGAATTAGATATTCGAGCGAGTGGGTGGGCAAGGGTTAGGCAGCAGGACCAGACCCATTTGGCTCAGAACCATGGAGTGGTCTAGCAGGGCAAAGAAGGTGAAAATGCGACACAGTCGACCCTGCAGGGGGTGGATAAGGGTGGAAGCATTTTATTTGGGGCAGGCAGGGGTACGGGCCGGTGGGACACACCCACACCCTCCCTTCCTCCCACCCACACCCACCCTTTCTCCCAGCCCATCCCCACCTAGCTCACCTCCACTCCCCCTTCCACCCAGCTCACCCCAACCCCCTTCCTCATACTGCCCCTCCAATCTCAAACTACCCAGCGTCCAAGTAAACATAACGGAGATGGAATGACAGTCTCCGCGGCCAATACAATCCGCCCACCCAGTGATAGCAATAATCAGCCCCCCCTTGCCCCCGAGCCTCGCGCTGACGGCCCCCGACCACCTCGTCCAGATCTTTCCCTCCCCTCTGCGCCCTTCCACCCACCTCACCCCTTCCAACCCTTCTCCTCCCACCCCGCCACGTATCAAATCCCACCAGCTTCACCCCCATAAGACGTGAGAAGTACATACAGTCTGTCCGAAACATCCGCCCACCCAACATAGCAATATCATCCGTGCCTCCCCCCACCCACCACACACCCACACCACCTTCTCCCCACCCCTCCCACTTCCACCCACAAGTTCATAAATAAGAGGGAGATGTAACATCGCAGTCTACTCGAAACACTTCCCATGCCACCTCATAGATATATCCCTTGCCTCCCCCCACCCCCAATCCCAACACCACACCCACCTTCCTCCCTCCCTCACCCCTCCACTCTCAACCACAGTTCAGAATAAACGTAAAGTGAGTGTAACATCGAGTTCTTGCTCCGAAAACACTTCCCGGCCCACCCATCATGGCCATGATGATTCCGTCTATGGGGAAGGCCCCAAAAGAACATGCGAACCAGAAAACCGCTTGGTTGCATGTAGTTGCCGCAATGGCGGACCAGGTGTGACGAAGAGAACATCACTGTATCATGAATGCCACGAAAAAAACTTTGAGGGGTTTGGGGGTTGGTGGTTTGGGGCTTTGTCAGACAGTTTGGTGGTGGGTACCTCACCGTCATCATAGAATTGCCACGACAAGATGAGTGGGGTGGGTGTGTGGGGGGGGGGGGGGGGGCTTGGGGATTGGTCAGACAGTTGGTGTGGGTTACCCACCCGTCATCATAGAATGCCACGAAAAACCTGAGGGGTTGGTGGTTGGGAGATGGGAGATGGTGGAGGGGGTGTTGGGCGAGGTGGGTTATGGTTGGGGGGTTGGGAGATGGGGAGTTAGTGGTTTGGGGGTTGGGAGATGGTAGAGGGGGTTTGGGGAGCGGGGTGGGATCGTGTTTGGGGGTTAGGAGCTGGTGGAGGGGGTTGGGAGCTGGGGGTTAGTGGTTTTGGGGTTAGGGGATGATGGTGGCGGGGGTGGGAGAGAGGGTTCGTGGTTGGGGGTTGGGAGTGGGGGTTCGGGGTTTGGGGGGTTAGGTGATGGTGTGAGGGGTTTGGTGTAGAGGGGTGTTAGTGGGTTTGGTGGGTTTTGGGAGTGGTGGCGGGGTAGGGTTGGGCGAGAGGGGGTTAGTGGTGGGTTAGGAGATGGTGGAGGGGTTGGGAGATGGGGGTTCGGTTGGGGGTTGGGGAGATGGGGGGGTTAGTGTTTGGGGGTTTTGGGAGCGGTGGCGGGGGGGGGGTTGGGAGCGGGGGTTAGTAGTTTGGGGGTAGGAGATGGTGGAGGGGGGTTGGAGCTGGGGGTTAGTGGTTTGGAGGTTGGGAAGGATGGTGAGGGGGTGGGAGCGGGGGGGTTCGTGGTTTGGGGGTTGGGAGATGGTGGTTGGGGGCTCTGGGGTTTTGTGCAGAATGTGGTGCTGAGACCTCCGGTCATCATATAATGCTCACGCCAAACACCTGAGGGGTAGGGGGTGGAATCGGGGTTGGTGGTTGGGGGGGGGAAGAGGGGGTTGGTGGGGGGGGGGGGGGGGATTGGTGGGTGGGGGTGTGGGCCGAGAGGTGGTGCTGAGCACCTCCTAGTCTCCTTAGGGCCCCATGAAGACACACACACACACAGCCGTCTCACTTGGACAGGATGTCTAGGAAGAAGAAGTATTGAAGGTGGGTCGGAAAAACTGCAAGGCAAGAGGATCCCCCCGCCTCCCCCCACATCCAGACACATACACACAATGACTACACCCACTCCACCGTCAAAAGATGACACACCAGGCAGCCACACACAAAACAGAACCAAATACACCTCCACCCACAAACGCACACATACATACACACATAAATACAAACAAACACCCCACATACAGAATCACAGACGCACAAGACAGACAGAAGTACAAAGAAGTTACAACGCGAATCCACAGCCAGCGGACTGGACAGGAGGGGGAGGAAGAAGCGGAAGGAGGGGCAAGCCAAAGATCAAGAACCCAGAAGAAACACACACACACAGACATGAACAGAGGTAGAGCCAGACAGACAAGGACGGGGGAAGAAGACATACAGACGAACACACCAGACCGACACACAATACACAAAGACAGACAGGACCAACTTTGATGCTGAGGAAGAAAACTGACGGTGGTGCTGGGACCTACTCAATGGCCCAGAACAATGCACCTGCACACACATCACAACAAACACAGAGAGGGATATAGCGATACACACACGTCATAGAATACAAGCAGCGAAACACACCGCCACCGACTGTGGAAACGGAGTGGAGGGGAGAAGATGGAAGGACTGAGGGGAAAAGAGGCACGACCAGAAGCGACCCGACACACACAGACAGACACACAAACCACAGACAGACATTAAGACACACCAAGACAGAACACAAACGCATACAGACAGACACACACACACATACAACTACTAAACAAACCCCCAGACAGACACACACAGACAGACCACACAAAAACACAGAAAGACACACAAACAACAGACACATCCACAAAGACAGTACACACCAAACACAGGGACAAGCTAGTACACAGACAGAGAAACACCCGAAACACGACACACAGACAAAACACGGAAGCACACAAACAAAGAGACAGACATCAAACATACAGAGAAACCCACTAACAAACACACATACATAGAAAACACACTAACACACATGAATCTACCGCCGTCTTACTTGGAAAGGATGTCGACGAAGAAGATGAAGGTGGTGATGAAAATATTCAAAGCCCAGAAGTTGTTGTAAGGAGAAAAACCCTCCGTAGTGCCGAAGCTGACGTCAAAGGGTTCCAACACAGCGCTCCATAGGGCCACGGCAATAACGAAGTACCACCACACCATGTACCGCTTATCCTCCGGGTTGACAGCTTTGATCCTGGGTTTCTTCCTCTCCTCCCCAGCATTCAGGGAGAAGCGACTGCTCTGTGCAGGGTCGCTGCCGCGTCCCATGACGAAGCTCATCTGCGTTTGTGTGGGTGGGTGGGTGTGGGTGTGGGTGGGTGTGGGTGGGGGGTTCAGGGAGTGTGTGGGGGGGGTTGGGGTTGAGGTTGGGGGGGGGGGGGGGGGGGGGGGGGGGGGAAAGGACCTTTTGGGTTGACGGCTTTCATCCTTGGTTTCTTCCTCTCATTACCGGCATTCAGGGAGAAGCGACTGCTCTGGGCAGGGTCGCTGCCGCGTCCCATGCCAAAGCTCATCTGCGTGTGTGTGTGTGTGTGTGGTGGTGGTGGTGGTGGTGTAGGGTTTTAGGGTTTAGGGTTTAGGGTTTAGGCTTAGGGTTTAGGGTAGGGGGGGGGGGAATAGGTCCTTCTGGGTTGATAGCTTTGATCTCGGTTTCTTCTTCTCATTACCAGCATTAAGGGAGGAGCGACTGCTCTGTGCAGGTCGCTGCCGCGTCCCATGACGAAGCTCATGTGCTGGGGGTTGGGGGCGTGTGTGGGGGGGGGGGAGTGGGATCAGGGAGTGTGTGTGTAGGGGGGGGGGGATGGGGGGGGGGGGGGGGATGGGGGGCATGACGAAGTTCATCTGCAGGGGGGGGGGGGGGGGGGGGGGGGGGGGGGCATGACGAAGTTTATCTGCAGGGGTGGGGGGTGGGGGTCGGGGGGAGGAGGGGCACACGGGCCATGTACAATTCACTACACATATATGTACACCTGGGATAAACACATAAATATGAATGCACCTTTAAACACAAACATAAATACACCTGAATACACGCATACATATGCATACAAACGTACACACATGGCTAGTATCTCCTGCTCTTACCCTACACTGAAACAGCTTTATCGACAACTTGCCTGTCGGCAGCTGTGCGTGTGTGTGTGTGTGTGTGGTGGTGGTGGTGGTGGTGGTGGTGGTGGTGGTGGTGGTAGGGGGGGGGGGGGGGGGGGGGGGGGGGGGGGGGGGCACACCACACACGCACACACCTCCAAATAGCTGAAGCTGTCTTGTGTGCCGTCCACGTGGGCAGTGTACAAGTAAATATATACATAATGCACACACATACACACACATACAAACATATACACATACACATATATACACATGTACACATATACAAACATACACACGTGCTTGTATCTACATGAACACAAACACACACATGTGTGTATCTGCAGGAACACATACACACATACATACGCACATGTGTGTATATACATGTACACACACATACACACATGCGTGTATCTACATGTACACACACATACACACATGCACACATGCTGTTATCTACATATACACACACATGCTTGTTTATACAAACACATACACACATGCACACATGCTTGTATATACATGTACACACACGTGAGTGTATCGACGGGTACACTTACACATACGTGTATACCTGCTTATACATACACATACACACATACGTGTATCTATTTGTACAAACACATGCACACATGCTTGTATATACATGTACACACACATACACACATGCTTGTATATGCATGTACACACACATGCACACATACACACATGCTTGTATACACATATACACACGTACACACACATACACACATGCTTGTATATACATGTAGACACACATACACACTTGCATGTATATACATGTACACACACATGCACACACACACACATGCGTGTATAAACATATACACACACATGCACACATACACACATGCTTGCATCTACATGTACACACACACACACACAGCTAGTATCTCCCTCTCTCACCCTAGACTGCGATGGCTCCAATGACATCTTGCCCGACGGCATCTTGATAAGCTGGTCTGTACTTGATCTAGCGCTACCTCTGCGCATACTCTTTTTGACCATGGGGGCAGGCCCTGCCGGCCCATGGCTCTCTCGGGGATTTTGGGAGGTGAAGCTGTCGGCCATGGCTGCTGGCTTGGCTTGATTAGGCTAGGCTAGTTTTGGCTCGGCTTGGCTTGGCTTGGCTTGGCTTGGCTGGACCTGGCTGGGTGGGATTCACACCAGCAGGGGTTGCCAAGAGGGCCTAGGGAGTGGAGGGAATGGCCAGGTTAATGAATTCGGCTTTGCAAGGGGGTGGTGTGGGGGGCTCAACGGCGACCTTGTCGTTGGCTTGGTCGGTGGATTAACAGTGGGTTGACGGTGAGCGAACCCTTTACAATATTGCTGCTGACCTTGAGCTGGTGGGGTATTCAAACTACAAATAGACGTGACCAGCGACAATTTAGAGGGTTTCACAAGTAGGAGAGGTTCGTATTATGTCGCACGCGTTGTGAGCGAAAGCCTCGAGGAGAAGTTCGAGGGGAATGGAGCGATATCGCTGTCTAAGCGTATTCCCAAGCGTGCGTGAGCCTAAGCTGAGAGCTTTGCCTATCGATGCTAGCTAGCTTGGCGGAAGGGGGTTGTTGGTGGTGGCGGTGGGGGTGGAGGGATGGTGGTGGGGATTCATACCCCTATTCAGGCTACTTCGTTTCGGTGCCTTCGAACTTCTTCTCTAGTTATGCTCGTTGTCGAAGAGAGGAAAGGGAGGGGGAGAGGGGCGGGGGGGGGGGGGGGGGGGGGGAGGGGAGGGGATGCGCTTACCTGTTCTTCGTATAAAATTCGATGGAGAGATGCTATGCCGAAGAAATCCGGGGTCTGGGTTCTCAGCCGAAATGGAAAAGATAATGGAAAATGAAGGGAAAGGGTGGTAGAGTGGCGTGGCTGAAGTTACTGCAGTTGGATGAAGACCTAGCAGGAAAGCAGCGGTGGTAAACCAGAGTCACGAGGAATTTTGCGCATAGAAGTTGTAGGTGGCTTGCCGATGGAAAAGGGAGGTTGGGGATGAATCTAACAGACTGGAGGTGTGCTAGGAAAAGCGACAGAAGAGAAATCTCCCAGATTATGCGGGCTCTGAGATGATGAGTTTCTGTGGGAGAGCCACAAGACGCGAATCGTGAACTAGCTGCAGATTTGCGATGCGGAGCATCACGTTGCGCACGTGCACAATTGTGTGTGAAATCGGAGTCTGTTGGTAAGGCTCCTAGGATGCGGTACACGGATGTACTGTACTTTTGAAAGATTGGCATGCATTAGTAACCGTGCGTCCGCGTCCACGGGCTAGCAGCCAGACAAAATGGTAAACGTACTCGGAACGTACTCGACCTCTTCCCCGCCGCTCGCCGACCGCGACCGCACAGCAAATCTTCTGGGACCATCGACCCAACGCACGATTTTTTAATCTTTAATTCGGACGCTGATGCTGCATGTTTAAAGGCTTATCATGCGAGGCAGCCAATATGAAGACCTAGGTGCCCCTCAGGTTTGAGCCTGCCTTAAGTTTGCGGAGATAGGCGAAATGCACGACGGGGGGGGGGGGGGGGGGGGGGGGGGGGATGCGCTTACCTGTTCTTCGTATAATGGTCGATGGAGAGATGCTATGCCGAAGAAATCCGAGGTCTGGATTCTAAGCCGAAATGGAATAGAGAAGGATGAAAATGACGGGAAAGGGTGGTAGAGTGGCGTGGCTGAAGTAAGTGCAGTTGGATGAAGACCTTGCAGGAAAGCAGCGGTGGTAAACCAGAGTCACGAGGAATTTTGCGCATAGAAGTTGTAGGTGGCTTGCCGATGGAAAAGGGAGGTCGGGGATGAATCTAGCAGAATGGAGGTGCGCTAGGAAAAGCGACAGAAGAGATATCTCCCAGATTGTGCGGGCTCTGAGATCCTGAGTCTCTGTGGGAGAGCCACAAGACGCGAATCGTGAACTAGCTGCAGATTTGCGATGCGGAGCATCACGTTGCGCACGTGCACAATTGTGTGTGAAATCGGAATCTGTTGGTAAGGCTCCTAGAATGCGGTACACGGATGTACTGTACTTTCGAAAGATTGGCATGCATTAGTAAGCGTGCGTCCGCGTCCGCGGGCTAGCAGCCAGACAAAATGGTTAACGTACTCGGAACGTACTCGACCTCCTCCCCGCCGCTCGCCGACCGCGACGGCACAGCAAATCTCCTGGGACCATCGAACCCAGGAGCATGTGTTGACCCAACGCGCGATTTTTATCTTTAATTCGGACGCTGATGCTGCATGTTTAAAGGCGTATCGTGCGAGGCAGCCAATGTGAAGACCCAGGTGCCCCCCAGATTTGAGCCTCAAGGATGCGGAGATAGGCGAAATGCACGGTGTCGGACACCTGCGGACTCGGAGCGGAGGGGCGCTACGGAAGGGGAGGCGGCAGGCCACGGCCACGGTACCGCGCGGGGGGGGGGGGGGGGGGGGGGGGGCGGGGACCAGGGGGGGGGGGCCCTCGCCCTCCCCCCCCAACCCCAACCCCCCCAACCCACCCCCTTACAGCTAATAGAAACCTGCCGGTTCTCGCGTAGCCACGCTGGACGAAAGAGAGTGAGAAGTTGTGCAGCTTCCTCGGGGAAAACGCGCACCAGCAACTCAAGCTGTCGCATTTGTAGATCTGCGTGATTCTTGGAAGGGCAGGGGAAGGGGGCGTGAGGGAAGGGGGCTCTCTTCTTACTTTCCTGTCTGTCTGTATTCATCTCGCCCAGTGTTCTATCTGTGCCTAATTTACAGCATCTGCGCATTGCGTGCTGCTGTCTTGGACTTCCGCGTCTTAGATTCTCTACGTCTGCGTACTCCTACACGAAGGTCGGTATGAGCTTTAATTGCTGGCAGCGGTTATGTTTCGTGACTTAATCTTTGCACGCCTGTCACATGGCGCTGTTGCTCTGCTCTCATGAATGCGTCGCATCGCGTTCATCCTCTGCGTTTGCATGCAAGCAGCTTGCACGCCTGTCACATTGTGCCGTTGCTCTGTCCTGCTGAATACTTTGCATCGCATCCATCCTCTTCGTTGCATGCATGCAGCTTGCACGCCTGTCCTCATGGCGCCTGTGCTCTGCCCCCCTCAATGCGTTGCATTGCATCCATCCTCTCCGTTTGCATGCATGCAGCTAACTCACGCAACCGATCAATCCCGCAACAGGTATGGCGCCGTACAAGTACAACGAATCCATCAATGCCAGAGGTTTGAGGGGGACGCAGCTGGATTTGGCCGCGCTATCGGCGCGGTTTGATGTTCGCCCCGCGTGCGGAAGGGTGGACGTCAGTTGCTGTTGCCCTACTCATGCAGTGCGAATCCAAAGCGAAGGAGTTGGGGGCAAATATACGATCACATACTGCATCGGTGCTGAGCACCAACACGGCCAACATCATCACTTGAGGCCGGTGGTAGAGGCTTGGAGCCTAACTTCTACATGCTATCTGGGGCCATACTCTGCCAGCGAATGGAGAGAAATGTTGGCTGGAGGGTTTGTTGAGGTATACCCATACCAACCCAGGGGTCAATCTCTGGGCACCTTTCGCTGCCCAAACCTCATTTGATTGATTAACTTCAGAGATCGGGTTGGCAAGGCATTTTGCTTACCGTAGTTTAGAGAGTGACGTTGCTAAATATAGCGTGGTCTTTTTGCCACCGAGATGGCCCTGAATTCGTGGTACAGACTTTCGAGCTCACTTTATGTGTTGTGGCATCAGTTCCAAGCTCTAGCACTGCACTAGAAAAATATACAACTGTAACACCGTTTGAGCTATCCCCAATCTCCTCTTCATCCTTTCCAATAAAATTGAATTGAACTTGTGCCTGAACTTGGTTACCCGGCCTCAACGTATTACGGTTCTCGCCGCCTCTGGAAGTAGCAACATTCCATTTTATTTGTTTGTATAGTAACGCAGACTCTTGAAAAGTACCACATTGAGACCAAGTAGTATACTCGCACATATATACTATACGTTGTGTGTATGTATGTTACAGTCTTGGGGTAGGCCAAATAGGCTGAAGGGACTTGCCCAACCGTATAGGAAGGGCTAATAAAAAGCACTGATGAACTAAGCCTCTAACAATCGTTTATCCGACGGGGGCCCTGAGTTCGTGGTACAGTGATAATTTAATTCTACAATATTATTAAATCATCATCTTAGCTGGGATGATAATTTAATTGTGCGATTATTCTCGTTTTTTTTTTTAATTGAATTAAGTATTTCCATCCTTATTATCCAAGCTGGCGCCTAGAAATATACGAGCCGTGTTGCAGAAATACGATTTTTGAATCTCAGATAGAGCCGAGCAGGTATACAGGCAAACAGATTGTAGGTCACATAATTATTAACTCAGAAATTTATATATCCAAACCGGTTTACAGGAAATACCCAAGATGTCGGACGAATATCCTTGGGTGCTGCACGGAATTATCCAAAGCGGTGTACAGAAACACGACTGTTTAATCTCAGATTTAAGCGACCCCCTTCCACCTACACAGCCATGGCAGGGACCCCATGACACCTACACAGCCATGGAAGTACCCCCATGACACCTACACAGCCATGGCAGGGCCCCCCTTACACCTACACAGTCATGGCAGCACCCCCTTTACCCCTACACATCCTACCCTACACCACACAGCCATGGCAGGCCCCCTACCTTCACCTACACCGCCATGGCAGTAGACCCCACCTTAACCTACACAGCCATGGCAGAGTGCACCCATACCTTACACCTACACACAGCCATGGCAGTACCCACTCCCTTACACCTACACAGCCATGCAGTGCCCCCCTACATTTACACCTACCAAGCCATGGCATTGCCACCCCTTACACCAATAACAGCCATGGCGGGCCCCTTACACCTACACGCCATGGCAGTGCCCCCCTACTTACACCTAAACAGCCATGTCAGTGCCCCCCATTAAAATACACAGAATGGCAGTTGCCCCAATGAACTGACACCTACCCAGCCATGGCAGGTAAACCCCTAACCTACACAGCATGGCAGTTGACCCCACTACCTTACACCTAACACAGCATGGCAGTAACACCTTAACCTAAACAGGCATGGGCAGGGCCCCCCCCTACCTTACACCTTCACAGCCATGGCAGTACCCCCCCCCCCACACCCCTTCCACCTACAACAGCCATGCAAATGGTGGCAGCAGAGGAAGGAAAGACGACGCTCAGAGAAGTTTGTTTGAATCTAAATTTTACCCGTTCGGAGGTGGTGGTGGATCTTTAATTGTCCCCGTTCGGAGTACAATGACTAAAACAAACCTTATCAAGCACCCCTACCGTTCGTACACCGACCCGTCATAGCAATACAATCGTCCGTAGGGTGGGTGATATTGCCCCGACTTCAATACCCCCAAATTTGTTGTACGACCGTCTCCTCCGCTCTCTCAACCCCGATGGCACACGAGGCTACTCATACATCCTTTCCCTCCTTCCACATCTTCCCTCCACCGACACCCCTTCCTCGTGGCTTTCCTTGCTACACATCCTACATGGCATACATATCTCCCTTAGCTCGTCCATGCGCTCCCTCCAGACTCCGTACACAACAGCCATACCATATCCCCCCTCCTACCTTCTCTACCTAGCTGATCGCCACATCTTTACTGACCCTAACACCCCAACCTATTCTCCAGACCTCAGCGACCTCACAGACCCCGCCACTTCTACCCTCCTCATCAGGCCCTCCGGCATATCCTCCCACTCCCACACTTACTTTACCGAGGCTTGGAGCTTCACGGACCCCCCTGGCCTCTCCCCTTACCCTTGCCCTTGGACCCTCTGGAACGCCCCCAAGTTGGGGCCCCATGCATGGTGTAATTTGGTTGCATCCCAAGACGTCATCTTAATAAACAACCCCTAAACTGATTCCACCCCTAGGACACTACATTTTGACGTTTTGGATAGTGAAAATGTAGATGGGGGTCTTCAACCGAGTGTCTGATTGGCAGCTGATCAAATGTCCTACAGAACTCCCGTAGCCTAGCAGTTCTGACAAAGTTCAAGTTAGGAGCTGGAAGTGCCTAGCACGTAACTTTGGGTCTCCAGGCTTGGTGTATTTCTTTTTGTTTACGTGATTCACGTAGATGGGCTTTAAAAGCTTGAGTGCCGTCTTGTAGAACCGAAGGTTTTTTAGTAGCATGCAAACCTTCACCCTGCCGGAGCATGCCAATTTAAAAAACAAATGCCTATGAGGTGATACACAGATTGAAGATTCACCAATAAGGAGAGTGAGCTTCCAGACATCCAAAAACAATTGGGGGCATCGACCACGCGACCCAACAAAGATAAGGGGCAAATCTGCGGACGGGGCTGAAATACCTTTCTACCAATCTATACATTTACGATATTGTACATCGTGAGATAAAAGCTGAAATATCGTACGATGTCACTTTAATATGGTTAGATCTATTTAAATATCGTACGACACAAAGCTTGACAGCCCTACACATGACACACAATACGTGACATATAACACGTGACACATTGCACATAATACGGGACAGGTGACTGACACATGGCATATGACACATAATCGGTTCCGAGCAGAGAATCTGGATCCGAGGTTGCGAGGTTGCGAGTACCTCCACCCTCGCACGGCAATTTGTTCTGACGCGGCAGTACGGCACCCGCGTGCCATGTCATAGAAGTCGCGGGCAATACTTTATTTAGACAGAACATTTCGAGCTTCAGCATCGCGGTCGACAACTACTTTCCCGAGACCCGTTTTCTCCCCTTTTCGCATATGGATGGCAGGCCTAACATCGGGCTGGCCTTCGTCATTCAAATTGGAAACACGTTGACGATGCGTCAGATGCTACACGCATGAGTTAGCGCGGGTAGAGACATGCTCCCGCGGAGGAAGTAAGGACTGAGAAGTTTATCCGATAACTCCGGTACCCATACTCTTCAAGGAACTTCGACGAAACTCGTTCCCGAGCCGCTACCATCTTCACTCTTCCAAAATGGCTAAATGAAACGTAAACCGTACTGCCGGCAGGTGTCGGAATTACCGAAATTCGGTACTCGAAAGTTGCCGTGCACTCGCTCCCCAATTCTTGAGAATGTCTTCTCAAACGCCTGCGCCTGCAGCTAGCATGTGCCTTGCGGCAGCTAGGATTTCATAGATTCGCTCCTGCCGGTCCACTTGTTACGGACGTTGCCAGCGTCATCTTCCAAACCCCCCTCACACTTATCACTCAACGCGTGGCACTTCCTCGACTGGAGGCTATTCTGATCTCTTGGTCAGATCTACAGCAAGAGCCGTGAGCGCACAAGTAGTCTAGCCAGTCTAGCGCGCGTTCAGCTACATCTCCAACCATAATCTAATATAATTCCTTACTTCCTTCCGTCCTTGCTCTCCTCCTTTCTTTCACGCACCCAGCGTCCGGTCCGCTCCGTCCAATTGTTGTCCAACTATCACAGACGCGATGATGATGCGAGTGCCCATGTCGGGCCGACCCGTGAAGGCTGGGGCAGCCACAAATGCACCCCGCTCGAGGATGTCCATGTCTGTAGTCGCCCTGTCCTCACGCAAGGCTATCAACACTGAAACTGACGTTGGTAATTTCAGGTACTGATTCGAGTGTTCTAGGCTACTGGGTGCGTTGGGCGTGTTGGGCGTGGGCTGGTTCGGTCTGGTTAAATGGCCAGGTTACATGGAATAGTTACATGGGCTACAGTCCATGCCTCAGGCAAGATTGCCGTCGCTGGGGCCGATTATTTCGGCCTAGCGCGAGGGTGGTGTGTGTGTGTGGGGTGGGGTGGGGGGGGGTGGGGGGTGGGGTGGGGGGTGGGGGGGGGCGTGTTACGCTATCCTAAATAAACGATGTCATCGAGTGTCGTAAGTAGTTGGGCGTGGGTTGGTTTGGTGAGTGGGTGCTGATGGTAGGAGTAGTAGGAAAGGGTCGTGGTGTGGGGGTGAGGTGAGTGAGGATGATGATGGGTGGGTGGGTGAGGTTGTGGTTGGTCGTGTAATGGTGGTTTGGTGGTGTGGTAGTGGGAGGTGGTGTGGGGGATGTGGTAGTAGGGAGGTGACGGTGATGGTAGGTGGATGATGATGATGTGATAGGTAGGGGTGGGGACACTGGGGGGTTGGAGGGTCGGTGAGGGTGATTGGGTAGTGTTGTGGTAGGGGTGGTGGTGGTGGTAAGGTGTTGTTGTTGAGTTGTGGTGGTGGTGGTGGTGGTGGTGGTGTGACGTTGGTGTGGCATCGTGGTGGTGGTGATGTGGTGGTTGAGTGGATGGTGTGTTGGTTAGTGGTGGTGGATGGGGGGTTGTTGGTGGTGGTGGGCTTGTAGTCGGTGGTTGGTTTGTGCTGGTTCTGTGGTAGTGGTGGTGGTGTGGTGGTGGTGGTAAGGTGATGTTGTGGTGGTGGTGTGATGGTTGTGTGTTAGTGGTGGTGTGATGGTTGTGTGTTAGTGGTGGTGGAGATGTGTTAGTGGTGGTGGTGGTGCTGTAGTGGTGGTGGTGTGGTGGTGGTGGTAGTGGTGGTCGGATGGGTGGTGGTGGTGCGTAAGGGGTGGTCTGGTGGTAAGTGAAGTGTTAGGGTTGGTGGTGGTGGGGGGGGGGGGGGGAGGGGGGGTGGAGGGTGGGGGGAGGTGGGGTGGCATTGTGGTGGTGGTGGTGTGGTGGTTGTATTGTGGTAGTGGTGTTGTTGTTGCGGTAAGGTGGTGGTGGTGTGGTAGTGGTAGTGGTAGTGGTGGTGGTAGTGGTGGTGGTGGTGGTGGTAAGGTTGTGGTGGTGTTAGAGTAGTGGTGTTGCGGTAGTGGTGGTGCTTGTGTTTTAGCGGTGGTGTGGCACTGTTGTAATTGTAGCCATACAAAGGGCCAGTTATATCCCCCATTCCTAACGTCCCTTCCACCGACCTCATGTTGTGGGGTGTTGGTGGGATGTTGGTGATGGTGGTGGAGTGTTGGTGGGGTGGTGGTGATGGTGGTGAATTGTTGGTGTTGGTGGGGTGTTGGTGATGGTGGTTGGTTGAGTGCAGTGTTGGGATGTGGTGTTTGAACGTGTGGGGGGGTGGTGGTGGGTGGTGGTGATGGGGTGAAGTGGTGGGTGGGGTCGGAGCGGTGTGAGCGGGGTGGGAGAGGTTGGAGGGGAGGAGGGGTGGGGGGGGGGGGGGGATGTGGCGCGGGGGTTGGGAAAGTGATAGGGACGCCTATGCTGTGTTGGGAGTGGGTGGGGTGGTCGGAGAGGGGGGATAGTGGTGGGGGGGGTGGGGGTACGTGGTCGGGATGGGGGAGATAGTGTTGGAGGGTGGTGGGGGGAATGGGGGGGAAGGGTTGGGGGGGCGTGGGTAGGGTGGTGGAGTGTTGGGGGCTGGTTGGTGCTCGGGGGTGAGGGGGGGGAAGGGTGCGGTGTTGGGAGAGGGCGGTGGGGGGTGGTGATGGTGTGGAAGTGTGGGGTGATGGTGGGAAGTGTTGTGTGGGGGGGGTGGTGATGGGTGTGAATCGCTGGTTGTTGCGGGAAGGGTTGGTGGACCTGGATGGTGGGGTGGTGGTGATGGTGGTGATAGTGTGGTGGTGGGGGGTGGTGGGTTGTTGGTGATGGTGGGTGCTGAAGTAGAGTGTGGTATTGGGGGGTTGTTGGTGATGGGGGTGAAGTGGGTGGTGTGGTGGGGTGTTGGTGATGTGGCGAAGTGTTGGTGCGGTGGTGGTGAAGTGTTGTGGGGTGTTGGTGATGGTGGGATGGTGTTGGTGGTGATTGTGGTAAAGTGTTGGTGGTGATTGTGGTAAAGTGTTGGTGTTGGTGATGGTGGTGAAGTGTTGGTGTTGGTGGTGAAGTGTTGGTGAGAGGGGGGTGGTGCGTTGTTGGTGGGGTTGTTGGTGATTGATGGTTGGCGAATTGATGTGAAGTGAAGTTGGTGGTGGTGCAGTGTTGGTGATGGTGGTGAAGTATTGGTGGGGTGGTGGTCTGGTGTTGGTGATGGGGTGGTGTGGGAGTGGTATGGTGGTGATGTGTTGGTGTTGGTGGCTGGTGAGAGTGGTGATGGTGGTGAAGTGTTAGTGGTCTGATGGTGGTGGTAAGGTGGTGGGTGGAATGTGGGGATGTGTGAATCTACATCCCAGCACCTTCCACTGACCTCTCAGGTGGTCATGGTCGGGTGGTGGTTGTTCGGATGGTCTGATGGTGGTGGGTGGGGTGGCTGGGGAGACGATTGTGTGATATATACCCATCCCTAGGCACCATCTCCAATGACCCTCTCCAGGGTGGTTGTCCATGGTAGTGTGTGGTATGGTGGTGGGGGTGGTGATATATCCCAAATCCCTAGCACCCTCCCATGACCCTCTTCAGGTGGTGGTAATGGTAGTGGTGGTGGTATGGTGGTGTGGTGGTGGGGTGTGTGAATCTCCCATCCCTAGAAACATCTCAATGAACCTCTTCAGGTGGTGGTCATGGTAGTGGTGGTGGTCTGGTGGTGGTGGGGTGTGTGATATCTCCCCATCCCTAGCACCCTCTCCACTGACCCTCTCCAGGTGGTGGTCATGGTAGTGGTGGTGGTCTGGTGGTGGTGAGGGTGTTGGTGATCTCTCCCACACTCTCCCCATCCCATAGCACCCTCCTCCACTGACCCCGCTTCAGGTGTTGGTCATCGGTAGTGGGGTGAGTCTGTGGTGGTGGGGTGTTTGATATCCTCCCCCCCCTAGCCACCCTCACCCTGCCCCTCTCAGGTGGTGGTCATGGTAAGTGGTGGTGGGACTGGTGGTGGGTGGGGGGTGTGTGGTGATAGCGCCCCATCCCTGCACCCTCTCCACGACCCTCTTCAGGTGTGGCAGGGTAATGGGGGGGGGTCGGGTGGGGGGGGTGGGTGAATATCATCCCATCCCTAGGCACCCGCTCCACTGACCCGCTCCCAGGGGTGGTGGTAGTGATGGTGGTCTGGTGGTGGTCTGGTGGTGGTGGGGTGGTGGGGTGTGTGATATCTCCCCATCCCTAGCACCCTCTCCAGGTGGTGGTGGTAGTGATGGTGGTCTGGTGGTGGTCTGGTGGTGGTGGGGTGGTGGGGTGTGTGATATCTCCCCATCCCTAGCACCCTTTCCACTGACCCTCTCCAGGTGGTGGTGGTAGTGGTGGTGGTCTGGTGGTGGTGGGGTGGTGGGGTGTGTGATATCTCCCCATCCCTAGCACCCTCTACACTGACCCAGGGCTTTGTTTTCAAATCTGGTGGTGGTGGGGTGGTGGGGTGTGTGATATCTCCCCATCCCTAGTAACACCCTCTACAACGGACCCAGCCGGGCTTGTTTTCAATCTGGTGGTGGTGGGGTGGTGGGTGGTGGTGATATCTTGCCCCCCCCCGAAATCCCTACAAACCTCTCCACTGAACCCGCGCATGTGGGTGTAAGTGGTGGTGGTAGTGGTGGTGGTCTGGTGGTGGTGGGGTGGTGGGGTGTGTGATATCTCCCCATCCCTAGCACCCTCTCCACTGACCCTCTCCAGGTGGTGGTGGTAGTGGTGGTGGTAGTGGTGGTGGTCTGGTGGTGGTGGGGTGGTGGGGTGTGTGATATCTCCCCATCCCTAGCACCCTCTCCACTGACCCTCTCCAGGTGGTGGTGGTAGTGGTGGTGGTCTGGTGGTGGTCTGGTGGTGGGGTGTGTGATATCTCCCCATCCCTAGCACCCTCTACACTGACCCAGGGCTTTGTTTTCAAATCTGTTTTCAAATCAGTTTTCAAATCTGTTTTCAAATCTGAAAGTGGGTTTTTTCTGTCTTGATGGTTATGGGCCTCCTCCATGGACAGTGTGTTAGTGCTTATTGTAGCTTTTATAGCCTTGAATAGCTTTTTAGGGCCATTTGAAGGGGGGGGGGGGGGGGGCTTTTTTTCTTCTTTTTTATGGCAATAATTTCGCCAAATCGGGGTAAAAACCAGCGATCGCTATATATATATATCGGAAATAAAGAGCCCTGCACTGACCCTCTCCACTGTCCCAATCCCATGCAGGTCGGCATCCGCCGCTTTTCTGTCAGCCCTAGTTGTCTTTTCGGGAGTTATTGCACCAGCTAGTGCCAACATTGCTGGACCCACGCGCGTGGTCGATGGCGACACATTGGTCATCAACCAAGAGCGCATACGTATGTATGGACTAGACGCCCCCGAGAGTAAGCAGTCGTGCAAAGACCCTTCTGGTCGCGACTACTTGTGCGGGGTCAAGTCCAAGGAGGCCCTGGAAGCTAAGATTGCTGGAAGGGTGAGCTTTATCTACATGTGTATGTATTTGTACATGTGTATGTATTTCCACAGTCCAAGGGTAGCCAAAGAGGCTGAAGGGACTCATATTTAGTTGTGACCTTATGTGGATGGATGTGTCTATGTGAAAACATATGCGAGGTCAAGTTAAAGGAAGCACTGAAAGCTAAGATTGCTGACAGGGTGAGCTTTATCTACATGTGTATGTATCTGTACAGATGAGGGCTTTGAGAATGCAGGGTCGGGGGTTCTATTCCCCCTACGGTCGCCCTGAGCGTTGCAGGTCGTTGTCAACTGCGATGGTAGCTGGTCCAGTTGAGGTAGAAGACCGCTCTCTACCCGCGTACGACTGGTTCCCTTAATACCACGCCCCACCAGGCGTTATCATTACAGATCAGGGGCAGCCAAATAGGCTTAAGGGACTTGTGTTTGCTTGTGGCCTTGCAGGGGATGTATGTATGCATGTATGTGAATATGTCTGTGGGGTCAAGTGCAAGGAAGCAGAAAAGATGCTGGCTTTGAGATTGCTGGCAGGGTGAGCTTTATCTACGTGTGTGTGTATTTGTACAGGGCAAGGGTAGCCAAAGAGGCTGAAGGGACTCATATTTAGTTGTGACCTTATGTGGATGGATGTGTCTACGTGAAAACATGTGCGAGGTCAAGTTAAAGGAAGCACCGGTAGCTAAGATTGCTGGCAGGGTGAGCTTTATCTACATGTGTATGTATTTGTACATGTATGTGTATTTGTACAGTACAAGGGTAGGCAAAGAGGCTGACGGGACTTATATTCAGTTGTGGCATTATGTGGATGGATGTGTCTGTGTGAATATCGGTCTTGGACCTGGGTCTCGGATCTACATGTGTGTGTATTTGTACAGTACAAGGGTATCCAAAGAGGCTAAAGGGGCTCATATTTAGTTGTAAGCTTATGTGGATGGATGTGTCTATGTGAATACACATGTGGGGTCAAGTTCGAAAAAGCATTTTGAGTTCAGATTGCCGTCAGGGTGGGTGCTATCCTCATGTGTATGTATTTGTAAAGTACAAGGGTATCCAAAGAGGCTGAAGGGGCTCATATTTAGTTGTAACCTTTTGTGGATGGATGTGTCTATGTGAATGCACATGTGGGGTCAAGTTCAAGAAAGCACTTGAAGCCACCAGTGCTGGCAGGGGGAGTGTTCTCCACATGTGTATGTATTTGTACAGGGCAAGGGTAGTCAAAGAGGCTAACAAGACTTATATTTAGTTGTGGCATCGTGGGGATGGATGTGTCTACATGTGCGGGGTCAAGTTCAAGAAAGCACTTGAAGCTACCAGTGCTGGCAGGGTGAGTGTTATCCACATGGCGGCCTTGGTGGGGGGTTTGGTGTTTGTTTGTGTGTGTATGTGACCATATCCCCCCCGCCACCCACACACACCACACCAACCCCCACCTTATCCCACACACACACAGGGTGAGGTGTTATCCACATGGCGGCCTTGTGGGGATGGATTTGTGTGTGTGTATGTGACCAATCCCCCCCCCCCCTCCCCCCCCCTCCCCC
>JACBWV010000227.1:1216637-1360094 GCA_013435795.1 Chlamydomonas sp. ICE-L | reverse complement strand
CCACCAAATCCCTCCCCCCCCACACCTGCCCACCCCCACAACCCCTGCCCCTCCCCCCCCACACCCACCACATGCTGCCACCCCCACTCCCCCCACAACCCTTCCACCCACCCCTCCCACCAATCCCTCCCCTCCTCACTCCCCCCCCCACACGCTGCCACCCACCCACTCCCCCCACACGTCTGTCACCCCACCCACTCCCCCAAACCCCTGCCCCCCCACACCCTCCCCCCCACCCTGCCCCCGCCCACTCCCCCCACACCCTTGCCCCCAACACCCTCCCACAACCACCCTCCCCAAGCCATCCCCCACACACTCCCCACCCACGCTGCCCCCCACACACTCCCCCCACCCACTCCCCCCTCACACTGCCCCCCCAAGCCTCCCCCCACACCCTCCCACACGCCATGCCCCCAAAAACTCCCCCACCACTCCCCCCAAGCCCTCCCCCAAGCCTACCCCTCCCCACATGCTGCCCCCACACAATCCCACCCCAATCCACCCAAAAGCCCTCCCCCCCCCACGCTCGCCCCCACACGCTGCCCCTAACAATCCCCCCACGCCCGCACCCCACCCCCTCCCCCAACCCCTGCCCCCCCACACACTCTCCTCACCCCCTGCCACCCACCCACTCCCCCCCACACCCTGCCACCCACCCACTCCCCCCCACTACCCTGCCACCCACCCACTCCCCCCACACCCTGCCACCCCCCCACTCCCCCCACACCCTGCCACCCAAGCCCTCCCCCCCACCCCCACCCCCCACCCCCACCCCCACCCCCCCACACACACACCCTGCCCACCCACACACTCTTCCCTTACCCTGCCACCTCCCCACTCTCCCCACACCCTGACCCCCACACCCTCCCACCACTCCCTCTCCCCGGCGCCCTTTGTTCTGCCTCAGCCTGTCACTTGCGAAGTGAAGAGCAAGGATCAGTACGGTCGCAACGTGGCTGAGTGCACCTCTGGAGGCAGCAACTTGAATGCTTGGCTAGTGCAAAGTGGCAATGCTGTAGCCTACAGGTGGGAGAGGGCACCAACAGCACACCCCTCCTGCATTATGTATATTATGTGCATTATTTGATGCTGGAGGCAGCATCTTGAATGCTTGGCTAGTGCAAAGTTGCAATGCTGTAGCTTACAGGTGGGAGAGGGCACCAACAGCACACCCCTCCTGCATTATGTATATTATGTAAGCATTATTTGATGCTGGAGGCAGCATCTTGAATGCTTGGCTAGTGCAAAGTTGCAATGCTTTAGCTTACAGGTAGGAAAGGGCAGCACCAGCACCCCTCCTGCATTATATATATTACACATGCATTGCATATATTACATACACATTATATATGCATTATTTGATGCAGCAACTTGAATGCTTGGCAAGTGCAAAGTGGAAATGCTGTAGCTTACAGGTGGGAAAGGGCAGCACCAGCACGCTCGTCTGCATATATCGTTATAAATTTTTATTACCCTATAGGATAACCTGTTTATGACCTTATTAATACCTGTTTATGACCTGTTATCGCCTTTTAATACCGTATGCTATTACCCTATGCATAATTTGATTACCTTTCTATTTACCGTCTGATATACCTCTGGCATTCTATTTGTTTACCTTTCTCTACCGTATCTATTACCTATGCATTCTATGTATTACCTTTCTCTTACGTAGTATACCATGCATTATATTTGTATTACCTTTTATTACCGTATGCTATTACCTATGCATTATATTTGTATTGCCTTTTTATTACCGTATGCTATTACCTATGCATTATATTTTTATTACCTTTTTAATACCGTATGCTATTACCTATGCATTATATTTGTATTGCCTTGTTATTACCGTATGCTATTACCTATGCATTATATTTGTATTAACTTTTTAATACCGTATGCTATTACCTATGCATTATATTTGTATTACCTTTTTAATACCGTATGCTATTACCTATGCATTATATTTGTATTGCCTTTTTATTACCGTATGCTATTACCTATGCATTATATTTGTATTACCTTTTTAATACCGTATGCTATTACCTATGCATTATATTTGTATTGCCTTTCTATTACCGTATGCTATTACCTATGCATTATATTTGTATTACCTTTCTATTACCGTATGCTATTACCTATGCATTATATTTGTATTGCCTTTTTAATACCGTATGCTATTACCTATGCATTATATTTGTATTACCTTTCTATTACCGTATGCTATTACCTATGCATTATATTTGTATTACCTTTTTAATACCGTATGCTATTACCTATGCATTATATTTATGCCTTTTTCTTCCCGTTATGTTTGTATTGCCTTTCATTACCGTATTGCTATTCCTATGCAGTATATTTTTATTAACTTCTATGACTGTATGCTATACTAGCTTAATTATATTGAAGTGCATTTTATTACGTAGCTATTACCTATGCATATATTTGTTATAACTTGCTATCCGTATGCTATGACCTATGCATTATATTTGTATACCTTTTTAATACCGTTATATGCTATTACCTATGCATAATTATATTGCCTTTCTATTACTGGATGCGATACCTATGCATTATATTGTTTACCTTTCTATTACCGTAGGCTATTACCTATGGCATTATATTTGTAATTGCCTTTTTATTACCGTATGCTATTACCTATGCATTATATTGTATTATTACCTTCTATAAAGTAGATGCTATGACCTATGATTATATTTGTTTGCCTTCTATATTACCGTATGCTATTACGATGCATTATTTTGTATTAACTTTTCTTTACCGATGCTATTACCTTGATTATATTTGAATTGCCTTCATTACGTAGCATTACCTATGCATATTTTTTAATTACCTTTTTAATCCGTGTTCTATTACCTATTTGAATTATATTTGTATTGCCTTTTATTACAGTTATGCTATTACCTATGATTAATTTGTATTGCCTTTCTATTACCGTATGCTATTACCTATGCATTATATTTGGATGATTTTTAATACGTTATGCTATTACATGTGCATTATATTTTATTACTTTTGTTTACCGTGTAGCTATTACCTTGCATTCTATTTTTTATTAAACTTTTGTTTACAGTAGGCTCCTACCTATGCATTATATTTTTAATAACTTTTGTTTACCGTATGCTATTACCTATGCATTATATTTTTATTAACTTTTGTTTACCGTATGCTATTACCTATGCATTATATTTTTATTAACTTTTGTTTACCGTATGCTATTACCTATGCATTATATTTTTATTAACTTATTAACTTTTGTTTACCGTATGCTACTGCCTGTACTTCTGTAGGCTTGTTCAAAAGTCTTTGGATTTTTCTAAAACATAAATCGTGACAGCAATATTCTTATTCAAACCACACAGGTACTATTAAGGATGAGTGCTTTTGTGATGATTTGTTTTATGCATGTCCCATCATATTGTAAGAAGCCTTGACAAGGAAGATGTAAACCGGTTGGTATTGTTTCCATTGGGCTAGTCAGCGGTGTACCCCAAGTAACCTGGGTGTTTGGGGCATGTCACAAGTCCCTTCTAGTACGCAATGCATCCCCTCCCAAAATTCCCTATTGCATGCATGGATGTATCAAAAATTCCAGGCTACTTAACATGGTGTGGTACTCTGATCTTGGTGTGTGCCGTGGGCACACATGCTCACTTGGATGCCTCTAGTCTCTATTTCCCTGGCATCCTACATTAGCACTTGGCACCTTGCATGGAACCCCATCCCCAAGAGACAGTTCAGATTTGAATTGGTGTATCCTGTGTATGCAACACGAGTCTAGTATACAAACCATGCGGGAAGCACTTGAATCCCACCGTGCTTCGACATGCTCGCGGGGGCTTGAAAGCGGCGAAAAACAAAAACGGCCGAAGCCGCGTGGTATAGATCAAAAATAAAGGCTCTTATAAAGGAACTGGCTCGGGAATTGGAGAAAGATGAAGTGTAGCGCAGTAAGATGGCGACGTGAATTCCCCAAATAGCCCAGTGTGAAAGGCGACAGGTACCGAAAAGCTTGTTAGCCCAATTAATTTTCGTCAGCATCGGGACTTTTGAACAAGCCTACTGTTTATTACCTTTTATTAACTTTTCAATACTTTATGCTATTACCTGTGTATTCTCTTTTTATTAACTTATATGCTATAACCTGTGTATTTATGCTATTACCTGTGTATTCTCTTTTTATTCACTTTTTAATACTTTATGCTATTACCTGTGTATTCTCTTTTTATTCACTTATATGCTATAACCTGTGTATTCTCTTTTTATTCACTTTTTAATACTTTATGCTATTACCTGTGTATTCTCTTTTTATTTCATCTTATTTCTTTATGATGATGATGATGATGATGATGATGATGATGATGATGATGATGATGATGATTACATTTTCCTGGTGCCCTACTGGACTCCAAATATGCTATTATCTGTTTAATAACTTTTTATTACCTTTTTACTAACTTATGCTATTATCTCCATAGGTGCCTAAGTCAGACCCTGAGTGATACGGATGGATAGAGCCTATGCCCTCAAGTACAAAAACACAGATTTTTTGCTGATTTTTTTACTCTGATGTTTTGAACTTTTTTGAAGTTGACACTGAATTTTTTGATGCTGATTTTTTGACACTGATTTTTTGCTTGATAAGTTGCCCAACCACATCAGTTCAACACACAAATACTCGGATTTTGGTTTTCTCAAATGGTGGGGACCAGGTCAAGTGAAACATGCTAATTTGTTACTCTGGGGTTCCCTAAGTCGATACGGGTTTTACGTAGGAAGTAATACGGACCCTATCGCAACCGAAACAAGCCATTTAAAAAGAACATTGCGTACAAATGTTGTGTAACGTCTTTCCCTACCAGTAGTTATTACGGAAGGTCTTGGAAGGCAGTACACAGGCAATACAGTTGAGAGAGATACCTTTTTATTACCTTTTTAATACTTCATGCTATTACCTGTTTATCATCTAGTTATGAACTTTTTATTATTTTTATTACTTTATTCAATAACCTGTTTATTGCCACTTTATTACCTTTTATAACCTTTTCTTTACCTTTTTATTACTTTGTGTTATCACCTGTGTGTCACCTTGTTATGAACTTTTATTATTTTGATCACTTTCTTCGATTACCTGTTTATTACCTTTTATAACCTGTTTATTATCTTTTTACAGCCTTTTTATTACTTTGTGCTATCACCTATGTGTCACCTTTTTATTACCTATTGTTATTACCTTCTTATATTTATTGCTTTTTTTTACCTTTCCCCCCTGCAAGCTCCCTCCCACTGTCTCCTTCCCCTGCCCCAACACCTGCACCCATATGTATGTGCATATGTATGTGCATATGTATGTGCCATGCACCCATATGTATGCGCCCATATGCATGTGCATATGTATGTGCCCTGCACACCTGCATGTATGTGCCATGCACCCATATGTATGCGCCCATATGCATGTGCATATGTATGTGCCCTGCACACCTGCATGTATGTGCCATGCACCCATATGTATGCGCCCATATGCATGTGCATATGTATGTGCCCTGCACACCTGCATGTATGTGCCCTGCACCCATATGTGCATATGTATTTGTTCAGTCCAGGGTTAGCCAGATGAACGAAAGGGAATTGCCCAACCTTCAAAACAGGAAAGGGAGTAAAGAACAAGCAATGGTGAACTGAATCCCTCACCATGAATTTACCTGCACCATGTCTGCAAGTGCATGGTGCGGGTGAGGGTGGGGGTGAGGGTGCTGGTGAGGGTGGGGTGAGGGTAAGGGGGTGGGGGGGGGGTGGGGGGCGAACAAATCATAAACAGCGGGGGGGCGTCAGAGCTATTATTTCCAGTTACAAGCAGTAGCTTCTAGGCAGCTCCTTGAGCCAGCCACTGAGCTGGACTCCAATATCCCCTCAGTTCTGTACAGGCGAATGTGTCTGCTTCAAGGTGCACTAGGTCACACTTAGTCAGGGGAGCTGCCCAGATCTGTACAGGCGAATGTGTCTGCTTCAAGGTGCACTAGGTTACACTTAGTCAGAGGAGCCGCTCAGATCTGTACAGGCGAATGTGTCTGCTTCAAGGTGCACTAGGTCACACTTAGTCAGGGGAGCTGCCCAGATCTGTACAGGCGAATGTGCTGCTTCAAGGCACTAGGTCGCATTAGTCAGGGAGCTGCCCAGATCTGTACAGGCGAAATGTGTCTGCTTTCAAGGTGCAACTAGGTCCAACTAGTCAGGGAGCTGCCAGACTGTACAGGCGAATGTGTCTGCTTCAAGGTGCACTGGGTCACACTTAGTCAGGGGAGCTGCCCAGATCTGTACAGGCGAATGTGTCTGCTTCAAGGTGCCAGGTACACACTTAGTCAGGGGGAGCGGCCCAGATTGTACAGGCGAATGTGTCTGCTTCAAGGTTGCACTAGGTCACAATAGTCAGGAGTGCCCCGATCTGTACAGGCGAATGTGTCTGCTTCAAGGTGCACTAGGTCACACTTAGTCAGGGGAGCTGCCCAGATCTGTACAGGCGAATGTGTCTGCTTCAAGGTGCACTAGGTCACACTTAGTCAGGGGAGCTGCCCAGATCTGTACAGGCGAATGTGTCTGCTTCAAGGTGCACTAGGTCACACTTAGTCAGGGGAGCTGCCCAGATCTGTACAGGCGAATGTGTCTGCTTCAAGGTGCACTAGGTCACACTTAGTCAGGGGAGCTGCCCAGATCTGTACAGGCGAATGTGTCTGCTTCAAGGTGCACTAGGTCACACTTAGTCAGGGGAGCTGCCCAGATCTGTACAGGCGAATGTGTCTGCTTCAAGGTGCACTAGGTCACACTTAGTCAGGGGAGCTGCCCAGATCTGTACAGGGATGTGTCGCTTCAAGTGCACTAGGTCGCAACTTAGTCAGGGGAGCTGCCCAGATCTGTACAGGCGATGTGTCTGCTTCAAGGGCACTGGGTCCACTTAGTCAGGGGAGCTGCCCAGACGTACCAGGCGAATGTGTCTGCTTTAAAGGTGACTACGTTCGCACTTAGTCAGGGGAGCTGCCCAGATCTGTACAGGCGTGGTCTGCTCAGGGCACTAGGTCACCACTTAGTCAGGGGAGCTGCCAGATTCTGTACAGGCGAATGGTCTGCTTCAAGGTGCACTAGGTCACACTTAGTTTTCAGGGAGCGCCCAGATCTGTACAGGCGGAATGTGTCTGCTTCAAGGTGCACTAGGTCACAATAGTAAGGGGAAAGCTGCCCAGATATGTAACAGGCGAAAGGTTGTCTGCTTAAAGGTGCACTAGGTTCGCACTAGTCAGGGGGAGCTGCCCAGATCTGAGACCGGCGAATGTGTCTGCTTCAAGGTGCACTAGGTCACCACTTGTCAGGGGAGCTGCCCGATCGTACAGGCGAATGTGTCTGCTTCAAGGTGCACTAGGTCACAATAGTCAGGGGAGATGCCCAGATCTGTTACAGGCGAATTTTGGTGGGGGTTCTGTCTGCTCAAGGGTGCCACTAGGTCACCTTAGCGGGGAGCTGTCCCAGATTGTACCAGCGATGGTTGCTTCAAGGTGCACTTAGGTCGCACTAGTCAGGGGACTGCCCAGATCTTGTACAGGCGAATGTGGTTGTTCAAGTGCATAGGCACACACGTAGTCAGGGGAGCTGCCCAGATCTGTACAGGCGAATGTGTCTGCTTCAAGGTGCACTAGGTCGCACTTAGTCAGGGGAGCTGCCCAGATCTGTACAGGCGAATGTGTCTGCTTCAAGGTGCACTAGGTCACACTTAGTCAGGGGAGCGCCAGATGGTACAAGGCGAAGGGTCTGCTTCAGGTGCACTAGGTCACCACTTAGTCAGGGGAGCCTGCCCAGTCGTACAGGCGAAGTGTCTGCTTCAAGGTGCACTAGGTGCACTTATCAGAGGGAGCTGCCCAGATCTGTACAGGCGGAATGTGTATGCTTCAAGGTGCACTAGGTCCACTTAGTCAGGGGAGCTGGCCCAGATCTGTACAGGCGAATGTGTTCTGCTCAAGGTGACTAGGGTCGCATTAGTCAGGGGAGCTGCCCAGAATCTGTACAGGCGACTGTGTCTGTCACTTCAAGGTGCAACTAGGTCACACTTAGCAGGGGAGCTGCACAGAGATCTGTACAGGCGATGGTCTGACTTCAAGGTCACTAGGTCCCAACAATAGTCAGAGCTGCCCAGATCGTACAGGCGAAATGTGTCTGCTTCAATGGTAGCACTAGTCACACTTAGTTCAGGGGAGCTGCCCAGATCGGTACCGGCAATGTGTCTGCTTCAAGGTTGCACTAGGTCGCACTTAGTCAGGGGAGCTGACCAGGATCTGTACAGGCGAGGTGTCTCTTCAAGGTGCACTAGGTCACCCATTAGAGGGGAAGCTGCCCCCAGATCTGTTACAGGCGAACTGTGTCTGTTCAAGGTGCACTTAGGTCGACAACTAGTCAGGGGGGAGCTGGCCCAGATTTGTACAGGCGAAAGTGTCTGATCAATGTGAACTCAGGTCACACTTAGTAGGGGAGGCTGCCAGATCGTACAGGCGAATGTGTCTGCTTCAAGGTGCACTAGGTCACACTTAGTCAGGGGAGCTGCCCAGAATCTGAAGGCGACTGTGTTGCTTAAGGAGTGAACCTAGGTCGCACTTAGTCAGGGGAGGCTGCCCAGAGTCGTACAGGAGAATGTGTTGCTTCAGGTGCCACTGTCGCACTTAGTCAGGGGAGCTGCCCAGATCTGTACAGGCGAATGTGTCTGCTTCAAGGTGCACTAGGTCGCACTTAGTCAGGGGAGCTGCCCAGATCTGTACAGGCGAATGTGTCTGCTTCAAAGTGCACTAGGTCGCACTTAGTCAGGGGAGCTGCCCAGAATCCAGAATGTGGTGGGGGAAAGCTAGTACCCACAAAGTTAGTACCCACAAGCCAGATCTCCTCGGGTTTAGGGTTTAGGTTATAGCAGATCTGGCTTGTGGGTACTAGCATCCCCCCTCTAGAATCTGTGAGCTTCAAGGTGCACTAGGTCGCACTTGCTATGAAACGCTGTCCCTGGAGGAGGTTTTAAACCATACAGCTAGAAAGAACTCACTTTCAGATTTGAAAACAAATCCCTGTTGTAGAGTGGGCTTCAGTGTACTACAAAGCGCGCGCGGCAGTGCGATTTCGCGCACACGTTTTGAGCCCCACTGCGCGTTTCGCGCAGTTTTCTCACCCCCTGTGGGTGCAGGGCGCAGTTTTTGTGCTTTTTGCCCTAAAAAGCGCTGACCAATTTGACGTTTGGGCGCTTTAAGCGCTGACCAATTTTGCAAAATGTAGTACCCTGGTGGGCTTGTCTTGGGTCAACACTGGCATGCATATTTTGGAAAACAGGCCTTTTTCAAATTCAAATTCAAACATGTGGATGTACCACTGTAGCTTACTGGGCGGTATATATGTGTTGTAGTCTCACAGCATGGTGAAGGCCATCGACTACCAACAGCTGCGTCGGTTGAATTGCTTCGATGTTTTTTTTGCTGACAGAGAGAGCTAACTGAAATCTCATCCTCCCCCCCCCCCTTCACACACACGCTCAAAAACGCACACACAAAAACACACACACACACACACACCATTCTTGCAGAGAGCAGAGCAAAGACGTATGGGAGAGACTACACTCTATGAACAAGATATGTGATGTACTAGTCTTTGAGTTGACGCTGGTAAAATCCCCATGCAATTTGAGAAAGATATGACCCTTTTATTCCACTTTTCCTCTATTCAATTTGTGGGTATTACCAGTAATACCGGGCCACCCAGGACAAACACTATGAGAATGTGAAGGAATCTAATATCCGGGACCCCACTCCATTTGCAGGCAGTACGGGAAGGAGTACATCCCATTAGAGGAGGAGGCAAAGTCAAAGAAGTTAGGTATTTGGGCCGGGAGCTTCACCATGCCTGCTGACTGGCGAAAGCAGCAGAAGGGATTGACAGCAGGTAGGTTGTGGTGGGGGTAGGGGGGGTGAGGGGGGTTAGGGGGGGTGGGGGGGGGGGGGGGTGGGTGGTAGGGGGGTGGGGGGTGGGGTGGGGTTAGGGGTGGGTGTGGGTGTGTGTGGTGGGGGGAAATAGATGTGCGTGTGGGGGGGGAGGTGTGGGGGGGGGGGAGGGGGATAAATGTGCGTGTGGGGTGGGGAGGTGTGTGTGTGTGGGGGGGGGGGGGGGGGGGGGAAGATGTGTGTGTGGGGGGGGAGGTGTCTGTGTGTGTGTGTGTGTGGGGGGGGGGGGGGGGGGGGTAGGGGTGTGTGTGTGGGGGGGGGGGGGAGAGGTGTGTGTGTGTGGGGGGGGGGGGGGGGGGGAGGTGTGTGTGTGTGGGGGGGGGGGGGGGGGGGATAGATGTGTGGGGGGGGGGGCTGTTTGTCTTTGTGAAGCAGCTTCTAAGCAGATCCTTGAACTAACCACTGGGCCAAGGTATGGAAGTTAGGTGTCTGGGCCTGGAGCTTTACTATGCCTGCTGACTGGAAAAAGCAGCAGAAGGGATTGACAACAGGAAGAGGGTAAGCAGCCTAATAGAAGAGACACCATATAGTCTATCCCATACACCCACCCCTCCACTTCAAGCATGACAGGCGCCCCCCAGGTAGGATGAGGATGAGGGTGGTACACCACACACACACACACACACAGGCAACCTCTTACCCACCCACCCATACACCCACCCCTCTCGCCACCTTTTACCCACCCACCCACCCACCCCTCTCACCACCTCTTACCCACCCACCCACCCACCCATCCACCCACCCACCCACCCTTCTCGCCACCTCTTACCCGCCCACCCATGCACCCACCCCCTCTCACCACCTCTTACCCACCCACCCACCTACCCACCCATCCTCAAATCCACCCATCCACCCACCCACCCACCCACCCCTCTCGCCACCTCTTACCCGCCCACCCATACACCCACCCCTCTCACCACCTCTTACCCACTCACCCATTAAACCCACCCATACACCCCACCCATGCACCCACCGCTATCACCACCTCTTAAACACCCACCCACCCATACACCCACCCATACACCCACCCATGCACCCACCCCTCTCACCACCTCTTACCCCACCCACCCACCTACCCATACACCCACCCATGCACCCACCCATCTCACCACCTCTTACCCACCCCACCCACCTACCCATACACCCACCCATGCACCCACCCATCTCACCACCTCTTAAACACCCACCCATACATCCACCCACCCACCCATGCACCCACCCCTCTCACCACCTCTTACCCACCCACCCACCTACCCATACACCCACCCATGCACCCACCCATCTCACCACCTCTTACCCACCCACCCACCTACCCATACACCCACCCATGCACCCACCCATCTCACCACCTCTTACCCACCCACCCATACATCCACCCACCCACTTCATGCATGGCAGGCGCCCCCCAGGTTATGACTGCCAATACAGCCTCCAATGTGACTGCAGCCAAGGTAGCCAAGGGAACATCTGCCCCTCAGCCCATCCCAGCAGGCACCTGCCCTCCTGGTGTGGCGGTCATTAAGGGCAACATCAACGCCAAGGGGACCAAGATCTACCACATACCTACATCCGCCCAATATGACAGGGTGAGTGATGTAGCTGAAGGTGTAGCTGAGGCCCAACATGACAGGGTGAGAAATGTAGCTGACAGTGTAGCTGAGGTCCAATATGACAGGGTGAGAAATGTAGCTGACAGTGTAGCTGAGGTCCAATATGACAGGGTGAGAAATGTAGAAGGAGGTGTAGTTGAGGCCAAATATGACACGGCGAGTGATGTAAACAAAAAATAAAGATTACAAGGGGCTCTTGAACCTTGTGGCAGCAACTCATTGCCGTCGTAAGGGTGGATGGGAGAAACTCAATATGACAGGGCGAGTGATGTAGCTGAAGGTGTAGCTGAGGCCCAATATGACAGGGTGAGTGATGTAGCTGAAGGTGTAGCTGAGGTCCAATATGACAGGGTGAGTGCAGTAAAAACAAAAGGGGCTCTTGAACCTCGTGGCAGCAACTCATTGCCGTCATATTGGTGAACGCGAGAAATTCCCGCTGTCTCCCGGCAGCGGGTCTCGAACTCCCGGGGGCTAGACCATTAATCAACCCCGCCCAACCAGCGGGAGAGAGAGAGAGAGAGAGAGAGAGAGAGAGAGAGAGAGAGAGAGAGAGAGAGAGAGAGAGAGAGAGAGAAAGAAAGAAAGAAAGAGAGAGAGGGTTCGTTACATAAAATCAGCAAATCATTGCCGAGACAGGACAGCAGCACACTCTCGAACTCCCGACCGTCTCCAACTCTCGACCATCGAAGCCATTGCGGCGGGGGCTGGACCATAAGTCAACCCTGGCCAGCCTCGTGGGGTGTGGGGTGCTTGATGAGTGTACAGCTTATGCCTCTCATCATGGACCATTTGTCAACCCTGGCCAGCTTCTGGGGTTAAAAGTAATGATACTCATAGTCAGTTGAACCTAACACAGCATGTGCCATTTTTTTTTTAAGTTGTGAAAGGGCTTTCACCCCAGGAGGTGGGTCTCCCGACACAAACCAGACACGGAGGATTCAGTTCGAATGGTGGTGCCACTCCTTCAATATGCAAAGTAGGCGCACTTAGGGCGAGAGATACTTACTTACTTATGATTAAACCCCATCCGGCCTCTGGGGTTAAAAGTAATGACACTCATAGTCAGTTAAACCTAAAACAAACTATGCCACCTTATTACTCAACTCCGTCCCCAGATAAGAAGATCATTTAATTATATTGTACAGTGTAAATATGTAATGATCGCTGTAGCACGAACTCTGGGCCCCCGTCGGTAGAACGATTGTTTGGGGTTCAGTTCATCAATGTTGTTTTCATTTTATTTTATTTTGTTTTATTTTCAGTGCATCAGTTGTTTTCATGTTGAGCCCTTCCTACCACGGTTGAGCAAGTACCTTTAATAGCCTATTTATATTTTCCAACCACCAATTACATCATTGTAACCTTACAAACTCCACTTCATTGGCCCAACCGCAAATTACATTATTGTGTCCATAAAAACTCCATTTCCATTCATTGGCCCAACCGCAAATTACATCATTGTAACCTTACAAACTCCACTTCATTGGCCCAACCGCAAATTACATCATTGTAACCTTACAAACTCCACTTCATTGGCCCAACCGCAAATTACATCATTGTAACCTTACAAACTCCACTTCATTGGCCCAACTGCAAATTACATCATTGTAACCTTACTAACTCCACTTCATTGGCCCAACCGCAAATTACATCATTGTAACCTTACAAACTCCACTTCATTGGCCCAACCGCAAATTACATTATTGTGTCCTTAAAACTCCATTTCCATTCATTGGCCCAACCGCAAATTACATCATTGTAACCTTACAAACTCCACTTCATTGGCCCAACCGCAAATTACATCATTGTAACCTTACAAACTCCACTTCATTGGCCCAACCGCAAATTACATCATTGTAACCTTACAAACTCCACTTCATTGGCCCAACCGCAAATTACATCATTGTAACCTTACAAACTCCACTTCATTGGCCCAACCGCAAATTACATCATTGTAACCTTACAAACTCCACTTCATTGGCCCAACCGCAAATTACATTATTGTGTCCTTAAAACTCCATTTCCATTCATTGGCCCAACCGCAAATTACATTATTGTGTCCATAAAACTCCATTTCCATTCATTGGCCCAACAACCAACTACATCATTGTAACCTTACAAACTCCACTTCATTGGCCCAACCGCAAATTACATTATTGTGTCCTTAAAACTCCATTTCCATTCATTGGCCCAACCGCAAATTACATTATTGTGTCCTTAAAACTCCATTTCCATTCATTGGCCCAACCGCAAATTACATTATTGTGTCCATAAAAACTCCATTTCCATTCATTGGCCCAACCGCAAATTACATTATTGTGTCCATAAAACTCCATTTCCATTCATTGGCCCAACCGCAAAATACATCATTGTGACCTTACAAACTCCACTTCATTGGCCCAACCGCAAATTACATTATTGTGTCCTTTAAAACTCCATTTCCATTCGTTGGCCCAACAGCCAACTACATCATTGTGACCTTGTAATTTTCAATTTTTCAATTTTCATTGTGACCTTACAAACTCCACTTCATTGGCCCAACCGCAAATTACATTATTGTGTCCATAAAACTCCATTTCCATTCATTGGCCCAACCGCAAATTACATTATTGTGTCCATAAAACTCCATTTCCATTCATTGGCCCAACCGCAAATTACATCATTGTGACCTTACAAACTCCACTTCATTGGCCCAACCGCAAATTACATTAAGATTGAGTTGGAGTAGGGAGTGAAGTGGTTCTGCTCCGAAACCTTACAAACTCCACTGCATTGGTCCAACCGCAGGTAAAGATAGAGGTGGAGAAGGGAGAGAAGTGGTTCTGCTCCGAAACCGAAGCCACAAAAGCTGGATTCCGGATTGCCAAGTGATGGATGTGTTCTGCTCCGAAACCGATGCCACAAAGCTGGATTCCGGATTGCCAAGTGATGGATGTATCTATCTGAATCATATATGTTTTTTTTGCTTTGTGGGTGCTTTTTTCTTTTTGTTTAAAGCACTGAGTCTCATACACCCTCGCGGTGTCAAGTAGACTTTAACATGTAATGTAATATAATTCAATTTTCATTGTAGCACGAACTCAGGGCCACCGTCGGGATAACGATTGTTTGGGGATCAGTTCATCAGTCCCTTTTCGGTTTAGCCCCTCCAGTCACGGTTGGGCAAGTCTCTGTAGCCTATTTGGCCTACCCCTGGAATGTCACGTGCATACACACACTTGAGGTGGTTCACCCACAGACAATCATTGACTCTAGGGCTAGCACAAGGAGACTCGCCCTTTGAGGCGAAAATTGTTATTGTAAAAAAGCCTATCAAACACTCTTGACTCCGACTAATGCCACACTCCAGGAGCGAGGTAGAGACCAGCCTAAGTGCGCCCACTTTATTGTAGAAGGGGAAACGCCATTCAAACTGAATTCTCTGGGTTGCTGGTTTGTGTCTAGTTTGTGTCGGGAGAGCCGCCCCCTGTGGTGAAAGTCCTTTCACAACTTCAAAAATGAAAACGGGCTGGCCACCTCAACCTCACGCCCCCAAATAAGGCGTACTATTTTTTTTTTTTTTTTTTTTAATTTGCCTCTGCCCAGGTCATTGGCCCAACGTTTCAGAATTCGAAAGCGTTCGCCAAACCTGAGAAAACGATGGCCCAATTCTCGCCAGAAGCGGCCCAATTATCGGATATCATTAAAATCGTGAAAAACGATTTAAAGTGCCTAAAACGGTTGGGCAAGTCCCTTAAGCATATTTGGCCTACCCCTGGACTGTAACATACACACATACATACATACATACGTACATACATACATACATACATACATACATACATACATACATACTAAACACCAAACTGCTGGTCAATGCCACGCGTGATGTGAGGTCAATGGTTTTCTTGTGGTAGTCAAGGGGAGACTCGTGTGCCCGTGTGGCAGCAGTATCTTGCTGCTGTCACTGGACAGAGTGGCAGCCTCAGCTACACCTTCAGCTACATCACTAGCCACATCTTCGTCTGCAAAGCTCATGCAGTGTGTAGTCACACTTCTCATGGAGTCGGTCACTCCTGGGAGGGCTGACCTGGCATTCTCATCAAGGTGGTACAGGGAGCGTACTTCGCGTGGGTTGTAGGTGGTTGAGGAGGTTGGCGATACATCCTGACGCTCAAGAACAATGTAGGCAGCGGACGTTGGGTTGTACACCTCCGCCCACTGTGCCACTGTCCATTTCAACCTGATAATGTTTGTGTGAGTGTGAGTGGTAGTGGTAGTTGTCGGTCTTTGTGTACGTGTTGGTGTTATTGTTGGTGTTATTGTTGGTGTCAAGAACAATGTAGGCAGCGGACGTTGGGTTGTACACCTCCGCCCACTGTGCCACTGTCCATTTCAACCTGATAGTGTTTGCGTTTGAGGTAGTGTTAGTGTTTGAGTTTGTTGTTGTTCGTGTTGTTGTTGGTGGTGATGGTTTTTGGTGGTGATGGTTTTAGTGCTAGCGTGAGTGTGAGTGTTTGTGTGGGCATGACTGTAAGTGTGAGTTTTAGTATTTGAGATTGTGTTAAGGTAGTTGTTGGTGTTAATGGTGGTTTCAAGAACAATATAGGCAGCTGAATTTGGGTTTCAAACCTCTTCCCACTGTGCCACTGCCCATTTCAACTTGCTAGTGTTTGTGCGAGTGGTAGTTGTTGGTGTTATTGTTGGTGTTGGTGTCAAGAACAATAAACAAATAAAGGCAGCGGACATTGGGTTATACTGTGCCACTGTCCATTTCAACCTGATCATGTTGTGTGAGTGGTAGTGGTAGTGGTAGTTGTTGGTGTTGGTGTTATTGTTGGTGTTGGCGGGTGTTGGTGTCAAGAACAATGTAGGCAGCGGACGTTGGGTTGTACTGTGCCACAGAGCCACTGTGCATTACAACCTGATAATGTTTGCGTGCGTGTCAGTAGAAGTGGTAGTTGTTGGTGTTGGTATAAGTGTTGGTGTTGGTGTCAAGAACACTATATGCAGCGGACGTTGGGTTATATGGTGCCACTGTGCCACTGTCCATTTAACCTGATAATGGTTGTGTGAGTGTGAGTGGTAGTTTTAGTTGTTGGTGTTGGTGTAAGTGTTGGTGTTGGTGTCAAGAATAATAAAGGCAGCGGACGTTGGGTTGTACTGTGCCACAGTGCCACTGTGCATTTCAACCTGATAATGTTTGTGTACGTCTAAGTGGTAGTGGTAGTTGTTGGTGTTGGTGTAAGTGTTGGTGTTGGTGTCAAGAACATTATATGCAGCGGACGTTGGGTTGTACTGTGCCACTGTGTGTGTGTATGTATGTATTTTACAGCCCAGGGGTAGGCCCAATAAATAGGCTGAAGGGACTTGCCCAACCGTGTTAGGAAGGACTTAAAAAGAAAAGGCACTGATGAAGTTGACCCCAAACAATCGTTTTACCAACTGGCGCCCTGAGTTCGTGCTACAGTGATCATTTAATTCTACAATATAATTAAATCATCATATCATCTGTGATGATAATTTAATTGAGCAATTATTATCGCATTTTTATACATAGTAATGTGCCACTGTGCCACTGTCCATTTGAACCTGATAGTGTAGTAGTGTGTGGTAGTGTGTAGTTAGTGTGTGGTAATGTGTAGTAGTTAGTGTAGTAGTGTGTAGTTAGTGTAGTAGTTAGTGTTTGCGTGGATGTCAGAGTTAGTGATTGAGGTTGAAATTGAGTTTGAAGTTGGGTTATAATTATAGCTAGTCTTTGAGTTTGTCGTGTTGAACTGGTTAGAGTTGGTTATAGTTGGTTAGAGTTGGTTATAATTATAGCTAGTCTTTGAGTTTGTTGTGTTGAGCTGGTTATAGTTGGTTAGAGTTGGTTAGAGTTGGTTATAATTAAAGCTAGTCTTTGTGTTTGTTGTGTTCGATTTGGCGTCTGAGTTTGTGTTTGCGTTGGTGTCTGACCAATCAACTAACCAACCAAGGAAACGACCAAGTAACCAACCAACCATACAAGCAAGCAAGCACTGTTTCTTTTGGGGGCTAACCACCGACTAACCAACCAACCAACCAACTAACCAACCATAAAAGCAAGCAAGCAAGCAAGGAAGCAAGCACTGTTTCCTTTTGGGGCTAACCACTGACTAACCAACCAACCAACCATACAAGCAAGCAAGCAAGCAAGCAAGCAAGCAAGCAAGAAAGCAAGCACTATTTCTTTTGGGGGCTAACCACCATACTAACCAACCAACCAACCAAACATCTTACTAACCAGTCATACAAGCAAGCTAGCACTGTTTCTTTTTGGGGCTCACCACTGACTAACCAACCAACCAACCAACCAACCAACTAACCATGCAAGCAAGCAAGCACTGCTTCTTTTTGTGGCAAACCACCGACTAACCAACCAACCAACCAACCAACCATACAAGCAAGCAAGCACGCAAGCAAGCAAGAAAGAAAGCACTGCTTATTCTGGGGGCTAACCACCGAAATACTAACAAACAAACCAAACACCCAACTAACCCAACAAACAAACCAAACACCCAACTAACCCAAAATACAAGCAAGCAATGTATCGTTTTGGGGCTACACGTAGCAGCTCCTAGGCAGCTCCTTTCCCCCGTCCTTGGGCCACACCTGAACCTAGCTAGTGCGCCTGAAAGCTGACATGACAGGCTGCTGAAGCTGAAGCTGAAGCTGACATGACAGGCTGCTGGAGCTGAAGCTGAAGCTGACATGATAGGCTGCTGAAGCAGAAGCTGAAGCTGACATGTCAGGCTGCTGAAGCTGAAGCTGACATGATAGGCTGCTGAAGCAGAAGCTGAAGCTGACATGTCAGGCTGCTGAAGCTGAAGCTGACATGATAGGCTGCTGAAGCTGAAGCTGAAGCTGACATGACAGGCTGCTGAAATGTCAGGCTGCTGAAATGACAGGCTGCTGAAGCTGACATGACATGTCAGGCTGCTGAAATGACAGGCTGCTGAAGCTGACATGACATGTCAGGCTGCTGAAATGACAGGCTGCTGAAGCTGACATGACATGTCAGGCTGCTGAAATGACAGGCTGCTGAAGCTGACATGACATGTCAGGCTGCTGAAGCTGAAGCTGACATGATAGGCTGCTGAAGCTGAAGCTGAAGCTGACATGACAGGCTGCTGAAATGTCAGGCTGCTGAAATGACAGGCTGCTGAAGCTGACATGACATGTCAGGCTGCTGAAATGACAGGCTGCTGAAGCTGACATGACATGTCAGGCTGCTGAAATGACAGGCTGCTGAAGCTGACATGACATGTCAGGCTGCTGAAATGACAGGCTGCTGAAGCTGACATGACATGTCAGGCTGCTGAAATGACAGGCTGCTGAAGCTGAAGCTGACATGACAGGCTGCTGAAGCTAGCTGGTGCGCCTGGAAGCTGACATAACAGGCTGCTGAAAGAGTCGAGCTTCACCCAGTGCCTGCTGGAGTTGATATTGATTGTTTGAGGTTGGGCACGTCCCTCTAGCCTATTTGGCCACCCCTGGAGTGTAGCATACCAGGGTGCTTCCATTGACCAAATTGGCCAGCGCTTTAGCGCACTTGAAAAAATAAAAACTGCGCTTTGAAGTGCAGAAAGCGCAAAAATTGCTTGCTGCGCTCACAGGGGGTTGCAAAAACTGCGCGGAACGCGCAGTGGGGCTCAAAAGGCAGCGTGCCATCGCGCAAAAGCGCCCGATTGGAAGTACCCTGGTGGCTGCTTGTTCACTTAAATGCTTGACTATCATTTGGAACATTTTGTTGCTCTAGATGCATGGGCTAAACAGTTTAGATGTATGAATCAGAGTAATACTAAGCGTGCGCGGCAGCGCGTTTACGCGCTGCTTTTTGAGCTCCTCTGCGCGTTTTGCGCTGTTTTTTTAACGCCCTGTGGGCGCAGCGCGCAGTTTCTGCGCTTTTTGCACAAGAAAGCTATGACCAATTTGACGTTTGTGCGCTTTAAGCGTTGACCAATTTGACCAAAAGTAGTAACCTGGTATGAATAAATGTAGATCATATTAGTCGTTAACCCTAAGGAGCTATGCACTTACCCTAAGGAGCTATGCATTAACCCTTAACCCTAAGGAGCTATGCATCATATTAGTCGTTAACCCTAAGGAGCTATGCACTTACCCTAAGGAGCTATGCATTAACCCTTAACCCTAAGGAGCTATGCATCATATTAGTCGTTAACCCTAAGGAGCTATGCACTTACCCTAAGGAGCTATGCATTAACCCTTAACCCTAAGGAGCTATGCATCATATTAGTCGTTAACCCTAAGGAGCTATGCACTTACCCTAAGGAGCTATGCATTAACCCTTAACCCTAAGGAGCTATGCATCATATTAGTCGTTAACCCTAAGGAGCTATGCACTTACCCTAAGGAGCTATGCATTAACCCTTAACCCTAAGGAGCTATGCATCATATTAGTCGTTAACCCTAAGGAGCTATGCACTTACCCTAAGGAGCTATGCATTAACCCTTAACCCTAAGGAGCTATGCATCATATTAGTCGTTAACCCTAAGGAGCTATGCATTAACCCTTAACCCTAAGGAGCTATGCATTAACCCTTTACCCTAAGGAGCTATGCATCATATTAGTCGTTAACCCTAAGGAGCTATGCATTAACCCTTAACCCTAAGGAGCTATGCATCATATTAGTCGTTAACCCTAAGGAGCTATGCATCATGTTAGTCGTTAACCCTAAGGAGCTATGCACTTGTGTCCTTAATGTTGAGTACCAAAATCTGAAAGCCAAAATCTGAAAGCCAAAATCTGCTTGTCCTAAATGTTGAGTACCAAAATCTGAAAGCATTGGGCTTCACCAGGTGGCTGCTTGTTCACTTAAATGCTTGACTATCATTTGGAACAGTTTGTTGCTCTAGATGCATGGGCTAAACAGTTTAGATGCATGAATAAATGTACGGCTTACGCGGTGGTGTCCGTAACTACACGTCCTGTGAGTAACTGCATTACACGGATGTAACAATTTCAATTTCAATTTAAATAAATGTAGATCATATTAGTCATAAACCCTAAGGAGCTATGTACTTATGTCCTAAATGTTGAGTACCAAAATCTGAAAGCATCGGGCTTCACCCTGTGGCTTGATACCGGAGCTGGCCTGAAGCAGCAATGTGTAGCCCCAAAAAGAACCAGTGCAATCAATCAATCAATCAAGCAAGCTACCCACCCCTAGATCACCAACTCATGGGGAAGCTGCGGAGTGAGATTCCATGAGTGAATACTGACCAGCCAACCAACCAACCAACCAACCAACCAACCAACCCTAGCTCACCAACACACAAGGAAGATGCGGAGTGAGATTCCATGAGTGACTACCAACCAACCAACCGACCAACCCTAGCTCACAAACACACAAGGAAGATGCGGAGAGAGATTCCATGAGTGACTACCAACCAACCAACCAACCAAACACCCTTAGCTCACCAACACAAGAGGAAGATGCGGAGAGAGATTCCATGAGTGACTACCAACCAACCAACCAACCAACCCTAGCTCACCAACACAAAAGGAAGATGCGGAGTGAGATTCCATGAGTGACTACCAACCAACCAACCAACCAACCCTAGCTCACCAACAAACAAGGAAGATGCGGAGTGAGATTCCATGAGTGACTACTAACCAACCAACCAACCAACCCTAGCTCACCAACTCATGGGGAAGCTGCGGAGTGAGATTCCATGAGTGAATACTGACTAGCCAACCAACCAACCGACCAATCAATCAACCAACCACTCCTAGCTCACCAACACACGAGGAAGATACGGAGAGAGATTCCATGAGTGACTACTAACTAACCAACCAACCAACTAACCAAGCAAGCAACCAACTAACCAAGCAAGCAACCCTAGCTCACCAACACAGAAGGAAGATGCGGAGTGAGATGCCATGAGTGACAACCAACCAACCAACCAACCAAACACCCCTAGCTCACCAACACAAGAGGACGATGCGGAGAGAGATTCCATAAGTGACTACCCCAGCCCCCCCCCCCCCCCACACACACACACACACACACAAAAACTAGCTCACCAACACACACATGAGAAAGATGCGAAGAGAGATTCCATAAGTGACTACCCCCCCCCCCCCCCCCTTCCCCCCCCAAAAACTAGCTCACCAACACATGAGGAAGATGCGGAGAGAGATTCCATGAGTGACAAGCAGCAATGAAGTGTGAGAGTCCCAGCGACCATGACTCATGTCACGTAGCAGCTTGTCCTGCAAGGGCACCAACCAAACGACACATTTATGGGATGTAGGGCCACCAAGTATGTTTGTAATGATAATGCCTGGTAGGGCGAGGTATGTTTGTACATGTATGGGCTGTAGGGCACCAACCAATTCAGGTTTACTTTTTTGTTTCTCAAACATAATTTTTGATCTTCAGCCTTAAAGGACATCCTAACCTGAAATGTGTTGGTGAGCTAGGGTTGGTTGGTTGGTTGGTTGGTTGGTTGGTTGGTTGGTTGGTTGGTTGGTTGGTTGGTTGGTTAATTGATTGGTTAATTGGTCGGACAGGCGTGGTCCTGCAAGGCCACCAACCAAACGACACATTTATGGGCTGCAGGGCCACCAACTGTGTTTATATGTACATGGATGTGCAGGTGTGCGTTACATTCTATAGGTAAACAATTTAGCGACCATGACTCACATATCACGTAGCAGCTTGTCCTGCAAGGCCACCAACCGATTCAAGTGACCTATTTATGGGCGGTAGGGCCACCAACTGTGTTTGTATGTACATGGCTATAGGACCACCAACCATGTGCGGGTGTGTCACATTCCACAGGTAGACAATTTAGCGACCATGACTCATGTCACGTGGCAGCTTGTCCTGCAAGGCCACCAACCGATTCAGGTTCAATTTCTGTGCTCAGTGACGATTTAATCCTACACGTACGGTATAATAGGGTCCTGAGTTCCCTTGAGGCAGGTGCGGGATTTAAACCCCCTTGAGTGCGCTTGGGCCCGTCCGGGGGTCGTCGACCGGCACGGTAACTGGTATCTATATGCGATGTTGGCTTGAGCAGCGCATACTTACGATCCGGTTCCCTTAATCCCATTGGGCACGTCCTTCGAAGTCAGTGTGACAACTCTTGGATGTTTAAATTTAAAATTTAAAAATTTAAATTTTCATTTTAGGGCCCTGAGTTTAGCCCCTTTCAGTTATGTACAATGGTCTAGTGGTAGACCAGATTGCTTGAGGATGAAGAGTCGGGGGTTTGACTCCCCCTTCGGTCGCTCTTAGCGTTGCAGGTTGTTTTCAACCGCGATGGTAGCTTGTCCAGTTGAGGTAGGAGACCGCTCCCCACCCGCGTACGACGGGCTCCCTTAACACCACGCCCCACCAGGCGTTATCATTACCTTTTAGGGCCCTGAGTTTGTGCTCAGTGATAATTTAACTCTACAATTAAGGTATTATTGTAGTTTATTAAACAAACAAAAAAAAGTTTTATTAATGAATTCCATTAATTAAATAATAAATTAATAGCATCCCACATGTGATGACAATTTTGTAGTGTGATTCTCATTCCATTTCCAAAATACAATTTATAAGATATTTCCATCATTAAAAGCAATCAGGATTCATAAACAGCTTTATGCCTGAGTCTTCATCAACGAATTCAGGTTCATTGTTTTGTTTTTCAAAAATAATTTTTATCCGCTTATAGAGGACATGCTAACCTGAAATGTGTATGTATGTATGTATGTATGTATGTTACAGTCCAGGGGTAGGCCCAATAGGCTAAATGGACTTGCCCAACCGTATAGGAAGGGCTTAAAAATAAAAAGCACAGATGAACTGAGCCCCAAACAATCGTTTAACCGACGGGGGCCCTGAGTTCGTGCTACAGTGATCATTTAATTCTAGAATATGATTAAATCATCATTTTTGCCGGGATAACCTGAAATGTGTATGTAAAAAAACGCCTGGAGGGGCGTGGTGTTTAGGGGACCCTCCTGAATGCCGCAGCTGGGGAAAGTCACCATGGAATGTGTATGTATGTAGGTATATGGAGGTAGGGCCACCACCGCTCAACTGAGAAGCATGGGGGGCACCTTTTAGTATGGAAAACATAATAGGGGCACCAGTTAAAGAGGTAAGCATGGGGGCACTAGTGAAGAGGGATGCAGGGGGGGAACCAGATAGATTGAAAGGATGAGGGGCACTAATGAAGAAGGGAGCATGGGTGGCGCCAGGAAGATGAAAACATGAGGGGCAACAGTTAAAGTGGTAAACATGGGGGCAATAATGAGGAGGGATGCAGGGGGAGAACCTTTCAGAGAAAAAAGGGGGGCACCAGTTAAAGGGTAAGCTTGGGGGACACAAATGGAGAAGTGAGCATGGGGGGCACCAATGAGGAGGGAAGCATGGGTGGCGCCAAAAAGATGGAAAACATGAGGGGGGCACCATTTAAAGAGGTAAATATGAGGCCAATAATGAGGAGGAATGCAGGGGTGGCAACCTTTAATAGGGAATTAGGAGGGGAACAAGCTAGATTGAAAGGATGAGGGGCACCAGTTAAAAGAGGGAAGCATGGGGGACACTAATGAAGAAGGAAGCATGGGTGGCGCCAGTAGGATGAAAACATGAGGGGCAACAGTTAGAGAGGTAAGCATGGGGGCACTTATGAGGAGGGATGCATGGGTGGCGCCTTTTAACAGAGAAGCAGGAGGGGAACCAGCTGGATGGAAAGGATGAGGGGCACCAATTAAAGAGGGAAGCATGGGGCACGAATGAGGAGGGATGCATGGGTGGCACCTTTTAAAAGAGAAGCAGGAGGGGAACCAGCTAGATGGAAAGGATGAGGGGCACCAATTAAAGAGGGATGCAGGGGGGCACTAATGGGGAGGGAAGCATGGGTAGTGCCTTTTAAGAGGGAAGCAGGAGGTGCACCCGTTAGATGGAAAGGATGAGGGGCACCAGAAAAAGAGGTAAGCTTGGGTGGCACTAATGAGGAGGGATGCATGGGTGGCGCCTTTTAAGAGGGAAGCAGGAGGGGGACCAGCTAGATGGAAAGGATGAGGGGCCCTAATTAAAGAGCTAAGAATGGGGGACACTAATGAAGAAGGGAGCATGTGTGGCGCCAGTTAGATGGAAAGGATGAGGGGCACCAGAAAAAGAGGTTAGCTTGGGTGGCACTAATGAGGAGGGAAGCATGGGTGGCACCTTTTACGAGGGAAGCAGGAGGGGAACCAGCTAGATTGAAAAGTCCTATGCAGCGTCGCAAGCGACGCGGAAAATTGGTAGAGTGTGTTGGCAACGGAACGAAAGGTGGCAACTATGGAGCTGACTGAAGCGAGTTAGTTACGCGACCGTTAGATGACGTGTCAGGCTTCAACTTTCATTCAATTTTTCGGTCGGACAAACGGACAAATGGGTAAACATGGGGGCTCCCGCCCCCTTGAAGAGGGGGCTCCGCCAAAAATAGGATAGGGGCCCCAGTTAAGGAGGTAAGCATGGAAGGCACTTATGAAGAAGGAAGCATGGGTGGCATCAGTAAGATGGAAAAGAGGAAGCATGAGGGGCACCAGTTAAAGAGTTAAGCCTGACTTTGGCTTATTGGTGCCTGGGGGGCACCAAATCACCAATAAGCCAACGTCGTGACACACCTGTAAGATCTCCATTCTGTTGTGAACATCTGCTCCAGATTCACCTGATGGAAATCTGTGTGGTTGTGAGAAAGGGACAGGTTAGTTGTATGTGGGGGGAAATCTTTGTGGGTGTATGAAAATGATGGGTTAGTCCGGGTTAGTTGTACATTGTTATGTTTTGTGTGGGGGTAGATCTGTGTGGTTGAGAGAACGGGACGGGTTAGTTGTATGTTGTATGTGGGGGGGGAATCTGTGTGGTTGTGAGAACGGGACGGGTTAGTTGTATGCTGTTATGTACTATGTGGAAGAGTATCTTTGTGGTTGTGAGAGAATGACGGGTTAGTTGTATGTTGTTATGTTTTGTGTGGGGGTAAATTTTGTGGTTGTGAGAGAACTCTGCCATCTTTGACACACTGTTTGAGGCCACTTCTGTTAGCTCAGTGATCTGGTAGTCATGAACTTCGTTGGTGGTTTGGATGGTCTGTGACATCCCCATGATAAGGCAAAACCGCCTATCCATCCAGCGTGGTACTGAACACTGCCATCTTGATCACACTGATTGAGGCCACTTAATAAGTGTGGCAAAGATGGAAGATTTGAGTACTATCAGCCCACTTATGAAAAGGGACACGGTTTCCGCCTTCTCCTCTAGCGTGGTATTCATCTCTGCCATCTTGACCAGGGCCTCAAACAGTGTGGCAAAGATGGCAGAGATGAGTACCATCAGCCCACTTATGAAAAGGGACAAGGTTTCCGCCTTCTCCTCTAGCGTGGTTTTCATCTCTGCCATCTTGACCAGGGCCTCAAACAGTGTCGCAAAGATGGCAGAGTTGAGTACTATTAGCCCACTTATGAAAAGGGACACGGTTCCCGCCTTCTCCTCTAGCGTGGTATTCATCTCTGCCATCTTGACCAGGGCCTCAAACAGTGTTGCAAAGATGGCAGGGTTAAGTACTATCAGCCACTTATGAAAAGGGACACGGTTTCCGCCTTCTCCTCTAGCGTGGTATTCATCTCTGCCATCTTGACCAGGGCCTCAAACAGTGTCGCAAAGATGGCAGAGTTGAGTACTATCAGCCCACTTATGAAAAGGGACACGGTTTCCGCCTTCTCCTCTAGCGTGGTATTCATCTCTGCCATCTTGACCAGGGCCTCAAACAGTGTCGCAAAGATGGCAGAGTTGAGTACTATCAGCCCACTTATGAAAAGGGACACGGTTTCCGCCTTCTCCTCTAGCGTGGTATTCATCTCTGCCATCTTGACCAGGGCCTCAAACAGTGTGGCAAAGATGGCAGAGTTGAGTACCATCAGCCCACTTATGAAAAGGGACAAGGTTTCCGCCTTCTCCTCTAGCGTGGTTTTCATCTCTGCCATCTTGACCAGGGCCTCAAACAGTGTCGCAAAGATGGCAGAGTTGAGTACTATTAGCCCACTTATGAAAAGGGACACGGTTCCCGCCTTCTCCTCTAGCGTGGTATTCATCTCTGCCATCTTGACCAGGGCCTCAAACAGTGTTGCAAAGATGGCAGGGTTAAGTACTATCAGCCCACTTATGAAAAGGGACACGGTTTCCGCCTTCTCCTCTAGCGTGGTATTCATCTCTGCCATCTTGACCAGGGCCTCAAACAGTGTCGCAAAGATGGCAGAGTTGAGTACTATCAGCCCACTTATGAAAAGGGACAAGGTTTCCGCCTTCTCCTCTAGCGTGGTATTCATCTCTGCCATCTTGACCAGGGCCTCAAACAGTGTCGCAAAGATGGCAGAGTTGAGTACTATCAGCCCACTTATGAAAAGGGACACGGTTTCCGCCTTCTCCTCTAGCGTGGTATTCATCTCTGCCATCTTGACCAGGGCCTCAAACAGTGTCGCAAAGATGGCAGAGTTGAGTACCATCAGCCCACTTATGAAAAGGGACACGGTTCCCGCCTTCTCCTCTAGCGTGGTATTCATCTCTGCCATCTTGACCAGGGCCTCAAACAGTGTCGCAAAGATGGCAGAGTTGAGCACTATCAGCCCACTTATGAAAAGGGACACGGTTCCCGCCTTCTCCTCTAGCGTGGTATTCATCTCTGCCATCTTGACCAGAGCCTCAAACAGTGTCGCAAAGATGGCAGAGTTGAGTACCATCAGCCCACTTATGAAAAGGGACAAGGTTTCCTCCTTCTCCTCTAGCGTGGTATTCATCTCTGCCATCTTGACCAGGGCCTCAAACAGTGTCGCAAAGATGGCAGAGTTGAGTACTATCAGCCCACTTATGAAAAGGGACACGGTTTCCGCCTTCTCCTCTAGCGTGGTATTCATCTCTGCCATCTTGACCAGGGCCTCAAACAGTGTCGCAAAGATGGCAGAGTTGAGCACTATTAGCCCACTTATGAAAAGGGACACGGTTTCCGCCTTCTCCTCTAGCGTGGTATTCATCTCTGCCATCTTGACCAGGGCCTCAAACAGTGTCGCAAAGATGGCAGAGTTGAGCACTATCAGCCCACTTATGAAAAGGGACACGGTTCCCGCCTTCTCCTCTAGCGTGGTATTCATCTCTGCCATCTTGACCAGAGCCTCAAACAGTGTCGCAAAGATGGCAGAGTTGAGTACCATCAGCCCACTTATGAAAAGGGACAAGGTTTCCGCCTTCTCCTCTAGCGTGGTATTCATCTCTGCCATCTTGACCAGGGCCTCAAACAGTGTCGCAAAGATGGCAGAGTTGAGTACTATCAGCCCACTTATGAAAAGGGACACGGTTTCCGCCTTCTCCTCTAGCGTGGTATTCATCTCTGCCATCTTGACCAGGGCCTCAAACAGTGTCGCAAAGATGGCAGAGTTGAGTACTATCAGCCCACTTATGAAAAGGGACACGGTTCCCGCCTTCTCCTCTAGCGTGGTATTCATCTCTGCCATCTTGACCAGGGCCTCAAACAGTGTCGCAAAGATGGCAGAGTTGAGTACTATCAGCCCACTTATGAAAAGGGACACGGTTTCCGCCTTCTCCTCAAGTGTGGCAGTCATGAACTTTGTTGGTGGATGGTCTGTGACATCCCCATGATAAGGGCAAACCGCCTTCCATACTCTGTTTTGTCCATGAACAGGTGTGGTTGTGAGAGAGCTGTACCATTTTTGACACATTGATTGAGGCCACTTCTGAAAGCTCAGTGATCTGGTAATCATGAACTTCGTTGGTGTTCTACATGGTCTGTGTCTCTGTGACTTTCCCAACAGGGTACTTCCAAGCGCGCGCTTTTGCGCGCTAGCGCGCTGCCTTTTTGAGCCCCACTGCGCGTTTCGCACAGTTTTTTGCAACCCCCATGCTAAGGGCAAACCGCCTTTCCTGCTCTGTTTTGTAGGGGTCGACTATGTTATATACTATCAGTGAACAGATAATATTATATAATATTATAGAATATTATATACTATTAGTGAACAGATAATATTATATAATATTATATACTATTAGTGAACAGATAATATTATACAATATTATATATTATTAGTGAACAGATAATATTATATACTATTAGTGAACAGATAATATTATATACTATTAGTGAACAGATAATATTATATAATATTATATACTATAAGTGAACAGATAATATTATATAATATTAGTCGGAAGAGCCGTCTCAACAGAATTTCTAATCTATTTGAAAAAATATTATTCTTGTGACACTGTAATCATATCAGTTACTATTAGTTTTTCAAACAGTAATATAAGTTGCCGTTCCCTAGTAATACCCCCAAGATAAGGCGAAACCGCCTATCCTGCTCTGTTTTGTCCATGAACAGGTGTGGTTGTGGGAGAACGGGGCGGGTTGATGGGGACGGCTTGAGTGAATCTGGTGGTGGTGAGAGTGTACTGGTGGGGGAAATATGTGTGGTTGTGAGAGAGCGGGGCGGGTTGATGGGGACGGCTTGAGTGAATCTGGTGGTGGTGAGACTGTCTTGGTGGGGGAAATATGTGTGGTGGTGAGAGAACAGGATGGGGCGGGATGATGGGGGCGGCTTGAGTGAATCTGGTGGTGGTGAGAGTGTACTGGTGGGGGAAATATTTGTGGTGGTGAGAGAACCGGGCGGGTTGATGGGGACGGCTTGAGTGAATCTGGTGGTGGTGAGACTGTCTTGGTGGGGGAAATATGTGTGGTGGTGAGAGAACAGGATGGGGCGGGATGATGGGGGCGGCTTGAGTGAATCTGGTGGTGGTGAGAGTGTACTGGTGGGGGAAATATTTGTGGTGGTGAGAGAACGGGGCGGGTTGATGGGGACGGCTTGAGTGAATCTGGTGGTGGTGAGACTGTCTTGGTGGGGGAAATATGTGTGGTGGTGAGAGAACAGGATGGGACGGGATGATGGGGACGGCTTGAGTGAATCTGGTGGTGGTGAGAGTGTTTAGGTAATGATAACACCTGGTGGGGCATGGTGTTAAGGGAACCCGTTGTACGCGGGTAGGGAGCGGTCTTCTACCCCAACTGGACAAGCTACCATCGCGGTTGACAACGACCTGCAACGCCAAGAGCGACCAAGAAGGGAATCGAACCCCCGACTCTTCATCTTCAAAGTGATTTGGTCTACCACTAGACCAATGTATATCATTGAAAGGGGCTGTGGTGAAAGTGTACTGGTGGGGGAAATATTTGTGGTGGTGGGAGTGAATTGGTGGGGGGGGTCTTTGTGGAGGTGAGAGTGTCTTGGTGTGGGAAATATTTCTGGTGGTGAGAGTTGATTGGTGGTGGTGGGGGGCTTTGGGGTGGTGGGGATCGTAGTGGTGGTGTGAGAGAAAGGGACAGATTCAGGGGATCTCTTGGAGGGGAGAGTGTATTGGTGGGGGTGATCGTTGTGGTGGTGATCTAGAAAGGGACAGGTTAATGGGGACAGGTTGAGGGGATCTCTTGGAGGAGAAAGTGTCTTGGAGGGTGGAATCTTTGTGGGGGTGCGAGTGTCTTGGGGGTGGGGATCGTAGTGGTGGTGTGCTAGAAAGGGACAGGTTAATGGGATCTCTTGGAGGGGAGAGTGTCATGGTGGGGGGATCTTTGTGGTGGTGCGAGTGTCTTCGTGGTGGGGATCGTAGTGGTGGTGGGAGAGAAAGGGGAAGTTTCATGAGGATGGATTGAGGGAGTCTTTGTGGTGGTGTTAGTGTCTTGGAGGGGTTAGTGTCATGGTTGGGGGGATCGTAGTGGTGGTGAGAGAGAAAGACCTACATGTAAAAAAAGAGGGAACTACCATGGACGTACCTGTGAAAAAAGCGGCAGTATCTAAGTCGCTCTTCTTTATATGCCTTCAGCTCCTCCACGCTGCTCAAGTTAGATCCAAAGTCCTTTGGGCCGGGGGGGGGATGGGGTGGGGTGGGGTGAGGGGTGGGGTGGGGTAATACGCATTCAGCTCCTCCACGCTACTCAAGTTTGATCCAAAGTCCTTCAGGCGGGTGAGAGATGGGGTGGGGTGGGGGGGTGGGGTGGAGGTAGGGTGAGGTGGGGGATGGGGTGGGGTGGGGGTGGGGTGGGGGATGGGGTGGGGGTGGGGGGTGGGGATGGGGTGGGGTGGGGGTGGGGTGGGGGATGTGGTGAGGGATGGGGTGGGGTGGCGGATGGGGTAGGGTGGGGTGAGGGTGGGGTGAGGGTTGGGGGTGGGATGGGTCGGGTCGGGTCGGGTTGAGGTTGGGTTGGTTGTTGCTGGTTTGGGGTTTGGGGCTGTAGGTTGTGGGATTTGAGGGTTTCGGGTTTCGGGTTTGGGGGAAGGTGGAAGGTATTTCTAGGCAGCATACCGTACTTAGCCACCACTAGGCTAAGCCCCCAAATTAAGCAGTGCTAGAAAGCTGACCTAGTTAGTTGTAACCAATCAACCGACCAACCAATCAACCAAAAATTAAGCAGTGCTAGAAAGCTGACCTTGTTAGATTTAATCAATTAACCAAACAACCAACCAACCAACCAACCAACCAACCAAAAATTAAGCAGTGCTAGAAAGCTGACCTAATTAGATTCAACCAACCAGCCAACCAGCCAACCAACCAAAAATTAAGCAGTGCTAGAAAGCTGACCTCGTTGGATTCAAGATGCACCAGGTTGTTCCAGGTTGGGATGAACAGCTAGCCTGGGGAGCTGCCAAAAGCTGCTGCCCCAAGCCAAAACATGAAAAGTGTTTACCACACTTGATCCCACCTCCCTCCCTCCCTCGTGAAATACTTGAGCACCTCATCACACTTCATCACATCTAAAGCTCATCGCTTAATGTCACACCTGCATCTCATCACACTTCATCACACCTGAAGCTCACCGCACCATGTCACATCCGACCCTCATCACACTCCATCCCACTACATTACACCTGCGCCTCACCACACCTCATCACACGCCATCACACCTGAACTTCATCAAAATTCATCACACTACATTGCACCTTAACCCCATCACACTTCACCACACCTGAACCTCATCACACTTCATCACACCTGCTCCCTAAGCTTGATCTCCTCGTGGACTTCCAGGACCCTAGAGGGACCCTTGATAGTAGAGAGAGCTTCGGACAACGTTTGGTGGGCACGCAGGTACGGGGAGCAGTACACTTGCAGCCGATAATCCGGGTCCAAGGCAGTCAAATGAATATTGTGAGGTACATCAACTGAATGTTGTGATCGGGATTGTCAGGTACATCAACTGTATACAGTGAAGTACATTAACTGAATATTGTGAGGTGCATCAACTGAATATTGTGATTGGGATTGTACATCAACTGTATATAGTGATGTACATTAACTGAATATCGTGAGGTACATCAACTGAATGTTGTGATCGGGATTGTGAGGTACATCAACTGAATATAGTGAAGTGCATCCACTGAATATGGTAAAGTACATTAACTGAATATAGTGAAGTACATCAACTGAATTTTGGGAGGTACATCAACTGAATGTAGTGAAGTACATCAACTGAATATGGTAAAGTACATTAACTGAATATAGTGAAGTGCATCAACTGGATATCGTGAAGTACATCAACTTAATATAGTGAAGTACATCAACTGAATATTCAGAGGAACATCAACTGAATGAAACCACGCATCATTGCATGCATGCCTGCCCCACATGACTAAATCTAACATGTAAACACTCACACTGCTTGCTCACTGTGCTCACTGTCCAACCCTCTGACATTCAACATACACACTCATGCGTACTCATACCACGCACTATTACATGCATGTCTGCCCCACATGACTAAAGCTAACATGTATACACTCACACTGCTTGCTCACTGTGCTCACTGTCCAACCCTCTGACATTCAACATACACACTCATGCGTACTCATACCACGCACTATTACATGCATGTCTGCCCCACATGACTAAAGCTAACATGTATACACTCACACTGCTTGCTCACTGTGCTCACTGTCCAACCCTCTGACATTCAACATACACACTCATGCGTACTCATACCACGCACTATTACATGCATGTCTGCCCCACATGACTGAAGCTAACATGTACACAATCGCGCTGTTTGCTCACTGTGCTCACTGTACAACCCTCTGACTTTCAACATAAACACTCATAATATTTCAACTCGTGGCTTTACAAAAACTAGCAATCGTTATATATAGAGGTAAAAAAAGCCCTGCCCAACATGTGTACAGACAATACAACACATCTCGGACAATGGATCAAACATATAGATATATACCTTATTTGAAGTATTAAAATTCAAAAATCAATTAAATTTTCAAAACAACAGACAGACAATACCACACACTTTGGACAATAAATAAAACAAATTGATATAACTTTTCAAGTATTAAAATTCAAAATTCTATTAACATTTCAAAACATTAGACAGAAGATACCACAAACCTTGGACAATGAATCAAACAAATTGATGTGCCCTTTAAAGTATTAAATTAAATAATCAATTAAAAATTCAAAACAATAGATGGACAATACCACGCACCTTGGTATCCATGTCGGCTCCACATTCTCTTGCCTGCTGCTCGCCAAAGGGTGACAAAGATATTTTGTGGTTCTGACCCTTCCTGCCCAAGAGCTGGTCCAGGTCTTGAGATTGTGCGTGCCTGCACCAGGGTTGGTGCATGGGTGGGGTTGGAATGGTCGATCATGTGCTTGAGGGTTGTTGCATGGGTTGGGTTGGTGCATATGTGGGGTTGGTGCATGGCTGCACCAGGGTTTGGTGCATGCCCTTGCATGGCAGCGGCATTGAAATGGTCGATCATGTGCTTTAGGGTTGTTGCATGGGTGGGGTCTGTGCATATGTGGGGTTGGTGCATGGCTGCACCAGGGTTTGGTGCATGCCCTTGCATGGCAGCGGCATTGGAATGGTAAATCATGTGCTTTAGGGTTGTTGCATAGGTGGGGTTGTTCAAGAGACGTTCTATAGGTTGTTGGCATGGGTGCGGTTGGTGGCAAATGGTGGGGTTGGTGCATGCTGCAACCAACCATGGTTTGGAGCATCTGCATCTGCATTGGAAAATGGAATGGTCGATCATGTGCTTTAAAGTTGTTGTATAAGGTGGGGTTGTTCATCAAAAACGCTATAGGGTGTTGCTTGCACTGGGTGGCTGTTGGTTGTCAAATGAATGTGGGTTTGGTTGCAAATGGGTAAGCGGCACCAGTGGTTTGAGGGCAAAAAAGGGTGGAAAGCCACTTGCATTGCAAAATCAAGAATGTGAGCAGGAAGAGAGCGTAAAGAAAAAGGGAAAGAAGAAGAAGGGGGGGATTGTTTGGAAGCCATGCCCTTTGCAGGCAGGTCGTGCATTGGAATGGTCGATTCTTGTGCTTTAAAGTTGTTGTAAATGGTGGGGGTTTTCAAGACGCGTATTCCATGAAGGGTTGTTGCATGGGGTGCGGTTGGTTGATCGACAAAGTGGGGTTGGTAGCATGGCTGCACCAGGTTGGAGCATTGCATGCCTTGATGGCAGCTGTGCCAACTAAACAACAGAACTTGCGTTTCATCAGGAATGTGATCGACCCCATTCCATGAAAGTGACTTTAACGTTGTGTCTTATAGTGGGGGTGTTCAAGCAGACGCTATAGGGTTTTGCATGTGTGGCGGTTGGTGCAAAGTGGGGTTGGTGTGCAGTGGTGCACCAGGGTTTGGAGTCTAGCCCCTTTGCAAGACAGCGGCATTGGATGGTCGACATGTTGCTTTAAAGTTGTTGTATAGGGGGTGTTGTTCAAAAACATACGCTTAGGGGCATTGTTGACATGGGTGCGGTTGGTTGCACAAATGTGCGGATTGGTGCATGACTGCACCGGGTAATGACTCATTTCCCTGTGCATGGCACGTGGCAACACGGAATGGTCGCTCAAAAAGGTTTCTTATAAAGTCTTGTTGGGGAGTGGCATGGGGTTGTTCAAAGAACAACTATAAGGTGGGTTTGCATGGTGGCGGTTGGCGATCAAAATGTGGGTGGATGGGTTCAGGTGCTGCAGCCGAGGTAAGTATGTGGGGGGGGTGACTAACAAATAAAGCCGCAATTGCACACTAGGGTAGCGAACACAAGGGCGAGAGTAGGTGGGGCCGAAAAAATCCGCTGAACTACAGAAAATCATACAGAATTGCGTTAAAGGTTAGTTAGAATAGCATAATTAGTCGAGATAAAGTGGGTTCAATGCCGCTGCAGAATCGCAATGGGCAGGACGGTTTTCGTTCAAGCCACTGGGTGCAGGTCCTGTCGTGGCAAATGCTGCGGATCTCCCACGGTGTGCCTGGCTGTCACCAGGGTTTGGAGCACTGCCCATTAAGCAGGCCACAGGGGGGCATGTCGTGGATTGGTACGACATCACTGAATGCTAATTAAAGTCCTTTCGACTGGTGCGCGTTGTTCAAAGACAGCTACATAGCGGTTTTGTTGCTGGGTCAGTCTGTGCAAATCGTAGGTGAGTCTGGTGGCATGGCTGCACCCAGGGTTTGGAGGCATGGCCCTTGCATGATGCACGGCATTGTGAATGGTCGATCATGTGCTGTAAAGTTGTGGAGAGGGTGGGGTGTTCAAAGACCTATAGGGTTGTTCCTGGATGCGGTTGGTGCACATGTGGGGTTGGTATACATGGCTGCAACAGGGAATATGTCACGAGCATCGCGCCTTCATGGCAGCGGGCATTGATGGTCGCAATCATAGTGCTTTAAAGGTCTTGTATGTGGGGTATGTTCAAGGCGCTATCAGGGTTAGTGCCATGATCGATGGACGGTTGGGTGGCAACTGGTGGTCGTTGGTGCATGGCTTGCCCACCCAGTTAGGAGCCTGCCCTTCAATTGCACATACGGCATGGGAATGGCACACATACATGTCTTTAAAGTTTGTTGTATAGTGTGGGTAGTGTTCAAAAGAACGCTATACTGGGTTGTGTGCAGTGGTGCGTTTAGGTGCAAATGTGTGGTTTGCATGGAAAAATCTGCACCCGGGTTCTGCTAGCATGCCCTGTGCTCGACAAAGACAGGCACTTGTGAAAATGGGCGATTCATAGTGCCTATAAGTCTGTTTTATATATAGGCTGCTGAGTTGTGTCAACTGACAATAGTGGTTGCTTCCTTCCGTAATGCTGTGTAGCGTGCCATGGTGTGGTGGTAGCTTCGATGGCACACTGGCTGCACCAGGCGGCTTTGCGCGACGCTTGCCTACAGTAGCATGCAGTCGGCCAAACTGGAAATCAGGTTCCCGAAAAAACACTCATCCTCAAAGCATCTTTAAGCCTGCTCTGTATACGGTGGCGGAGTTGTTCACATGCGAGGACCGCTTATAGGGGCCTTGTTTGCATGTGCATGGGCAGAGGGCAAGGCACGCAATTGAGCAACCAAAAACCCTGGTGCATGGAGCGCATAAGTCATCGGCAAGCGTGAACTGCGCACATATGCGTAAACTACACAACAGGGCGTTTACGACGGCCAGCATGCCTTCGCTTCAGGTACAGTCAGACAGCATTATGGAAGGTCGGATCATGTGCTGCAAGTGTTGTATCAGGTGGGGTTGTTCAAAGACGTCTATTGGTTGTTGCTGTGCGGTTGTGCAAGTGGTTTGTTTTTTTTGGGGTTTTGTGTGGGTGGTGGGGGGGGGGGGGGGGGGGGGGGGGGGATTTTGTGTTTTGGGGTGGGGGGTGGTTTGGGATGGGTTGGTTGGTGGTGTTTTTTTTGGGCATGACGGCACCATGGGGGAGCAGCCCTTGCAGGCAGCGCAGGGAATGCGAGCATGTGCGTAAGTTGGGTAGAGGTGGTGGTTAAAGACCTAGAGGTTGGGCAGGGGGGCGGGGGGCAATGTGGGGTTGGTGCATGCTGCACCAGTTTGGAGCATGCCCTTGCATGTCACGGGCATTGGAATGGTCGATCATGTCTTTAAGTTGTTGTAGAGTTGGGGTTGTTGCCAATACGCTATAGGGTTGTTTTGGCAGGGGCGTTGTGCAAATGGTTGTGCATGGCTGCACCGGGTTTGGAGCATGCCTTGCATGGCAGCGGCATTGGAATGGTCGATCATGTGCTTTAAAGTTGTTGTATAGGTGGGGTTGTTCAAAGACGCTATAGGGTTTTTGCATGGGTGCGGTTGGTGCAAATGTGGGGTTGGTGCATGGCTGCACCAGGGTTTGGGAGCATGCCCTTGCATGGCAGCGGCATTGGAATGGTCGATCATGTGCTTTAAAGTTGTTGTATAGGTGGGGTTTGTTCAAAGACGCTATAGGGTTGTTGCATGGGTGCGGTTGGTGCAAATGTGGGGTTGTGCATGCTGCACCAGGGTTTGGAGCATGCCCTTGCATGGCAGCGGCAATTGGAATGGTCGATCATTGTGCTTTAAAGTTGTTGTATAGTGGGGTTGTTCAAAGAACGCTATAGGGTTGTTGCATGGGTGCGGTTGGTGCAAATGTGGGGGTTGGTGCATGGCTGCACCAGGGTTTGGAGCATGCCCTTGCATGGCAGCGGCATTGGAATGGGTCGATCATGTGCTTTAAAGTTGTTGTATAGGTGGGGTTGTTCAAAGACGCTATAGGGTTGTTGCATGGGTGCGGTTGGTGCAAATGTGGGGTTGGTGCATGGCTGCACCAGGTTTGGAGCATGCCCTTGCATGGCAGCGGCATTGGAATGGTCGATCATGTGCTTTAAAGTTGTTGTATAGGTGGGGGTTGTTCAAAGACGCTATAGGGTTGTTGCATGGGTGCGGTTGGTGCAAATGTGGGGGTTGGTGCAATGGCTGCACCAGGGTTTGGAGCATGCCCTTGCATGGCAGCGGCATTGGAATGGTCGATCATGTGCTTTAAAGTTGTTGTATAGGTGGGGTTGTTCAAAGAACGCTATAGGGTTGTTGCATGGGTGCGGTTGGTGCAAATGTGGGGTTGGTGCATGGCTGCACCAGGGTTTGGAGCATGCCCTTGCATGGCAGCGGCATTGGAATGGTCGATCATGTGCTTTAAAGTTGTTGTATAGGTGGGGTTGTTCAAAGACGCTATAGGGTTGTTGCATGGGTGCGGTTGGTGCAAATGTGGGGTTGGTGCATGGCTGCACCAGGGTTTGGAGCATGCCCTTGCATGGCAGCGGCATTGGAATGGTCGATCATGTGCTTTAAAGTTGTTGTATAGGTGGGGTTGTTCAAAGACGCTATAGGGTTGTTGCATGGGTGCGGTTGGTGCAAATGTGGGGTTGGTGCATGGCTGCACCAGGGTTTGGAGCATGCCCTTGCATGGCAGCGGCATTGGAATGGTCGATCATGTGCTTTAAAGTTGTTGTATAGGTGGGGTTGTTCAAAGACGCTATAGGGTTGTTGCATGGGTGCGGTTGGTGCAAATGTGGGGTTGGTGCATGGCTGCACCAGGGTTTGGAGCATGCCCTTGCATGGCAGCGGCATTGGAATGGTCGATCATGTGCTTTAAAGTTGTTGTATAGGTGGGGTTGTTCAAAGACGCTATAGGGTTGTTGCATGGGTGCGGTTGTGCAAATGTGGGGTTGGTGCATGGCTGCACCAGGGTTTGGAGGCATGCCCTTGCATGGCAGCGGCATTGGAATGGTCGATCATGTGCCTTTAAAGTTGTTGTATAGGTGGGGGTTGTTCAAAGACGCTATAGGGTTGTTGCATGGGTGCGGTTGGTGCAAATGTGGGGTTGGTGCATGGCTGCACCAGGGTTTGGGCATGCCCTTGCATGGCAGCGGCATTGGAATGGTCGATCATGTGCTTTAAAGTTGTTGTATAGGTGGGGTTGTTCAAAGACGCTATAGGTTGTTGCATGGGTGCGGGTGGGTGCAAATGTGGGGTTTGGTGCATGGCTGCACCAGGGTTTGGAGCATGCCCTTGCATGGCAGCGGCATTGGAATGGTCGATCATGTGCTTTAAAGTTGTTGTATAGGTGGGGTTGTTCAAAGACGCTATAGGGTTGTTGCATGGGTGCGGTTGGTGCAAATGTGGGGTTGGTGCATGGCTGCACCAGGGTTTGGAGCATGCCCTTGCATGGCAGCGGCATTGGAATGGTCGATCATGTGCTTTAAAGTTGTTGTATAGTGGGGTTGTTCAAAGACGGCTATAGGGGTTGTTGCATGGGTTGCGTTGGTGCAATGTGGGGTTGGTGCATGGCTGCACCAGGGTGGGAGCATGCCCTGGCATGGCAGCGGCATTGGAATGGTCGATCATGTCCCCTTTAAAGTTGTTGATAGTGGGGTTGTTCAAAGACGCTCATAAAGGTTGTTGCATGGGTGCGGTTGGTGCAAATGTGGGGTTGTGGTGCATGGCTGCACCAGGGTTTGGAGCATGCCCTTGCATGGCAGGCGGCATTGGAATGGTCGATCATGTGCTTTAAAGTTGTTGTATAGGTGGGGTTGTTCAAAGACGCTATAGGGTTGTTGCATGGGTGCGGTTGGTGCAAAAGGTGGGGTGTGGTGCATGGCTGCACCAGGGTTTGGAGACATGCCCTTGCATGGCAGCGGCATTGGAATGGTCGATCATGTGCTTTAAAGTTGTTGTATAGGTGGGGTTGTTCAAAGACGCTATAGGGTTGTTGCATGGGTGCGGTTGGTGCAAATGTGGGGTTGGTGCATGGCTGCACCAGGGTTTGGAGCATGCCCTTGCATGGCAGCGGCATTGGAATGGTCGATCATGTGCTTTAAAGTTGTTGTATAGGTGGGGTTGTTCAAAGACGCTATAGGGTTGTTGCATGGGTGCGGTGGTGCCGAATGTGGGGGTTGTGTTCATGCTGCACCAGTTGGGAGCATGTCCCTTGCAGGGCAGCGCATTGAATGGGTCGGGTCATGTCTTTAAAGTTGTTGTATAGGTTTGTGGTTGTTCAAAACCTAGGGTTGTTGCATGGTGCGGTTGGTGTCAAATGGTGGGTTGTGCATGGGCTGCACCAGGGTTGGAGCATGCCCTTCATGCATCGGCATTGGAATTGGTCGATCATGTCCTTTAGAGTTTTTGTTATCGGTGGTGTGTGCCAGACGCTAGCGGGTTTGCATGGGTGCGGTTGGTGCAATTGGGGTTGGTGCATGGCTGCACAGGTTTGGAAGCAATGCCCTTGCATGGCAGCGGCATGGACTGGTCGATCATAGTGCTTAGTTGGTTTATATGTGGGTTGTGTCAAAGACGCTATAAGGTTGTTGCATGTCGTTTGGTGCAAATTGGGGTTTGTGCATGCTTTGCACCAGGGTTGAGCATGCCCTATGCTGTCACGCATGATGGTCGTGATCATGTGCTTTATATTGGTTGTATAGGTAGGAGTTTGTTCCAAAGACGCAGTATGGTTGTTGAATGGTCGTTGGTGCAAGTGTGGATGGGGCGTGCGCAACAGGCTGCACCAGGGTTATTTGGTCAGCTATGCTCCTTGCATGGCGTCGGCATACTGGAATGTCTACATGCTCTCTCACAAGTAACACTATGACGAGGAAGCAAACACAAAACCCATTCAAGTTGCATTGTATACGGGGGAGGAAGAGGGTTAATTCAAAACGCTATAAAGGTGGTTGGCATGGGTGCGGTTGTGAATGTTGGGGTGTGGCATGGCTGCACAGGTTTGAGCATGCCCTTGCACTGCAGCGGCTTGAATGGTCCATCATGTGCTTTAAGTTGTTGTATAGTGTGGGTTGTTCAAAGACGCTATAGGGTTGTTGCATGGGTGCGGTTGGTGCAATGTGGGGTGGGGGTCATGGCTGCACCAGGTTGAGCATGCTTGCATGGCGCGGCATTGAATGGTCGGATCATGTGCTTTAAAGTGTTGTATAGTGGGGTTGTTCCAACGCTATACGGTTTTTGCTGGGTGCGGTTGGTGCAATTGGGGTTTGGTGTCATGCTGCACCAGGTTGGGAGTCATTCCTTGCATTGCCGCGGCATTGGATGTCGATCATGTCTTTAAAGTTTTGTATAGTGGGGTTGTTCAAGACGCGATAGGGTTGTTGTCATGCATGGTTGCGGTTGGTGCAAATGTGGTGTTGGTGCATGGCTGCACCAGGGTTTGGAGCATGCCCTTGCATGGCAGCGGCATTGGAATGGGTCGATCATGTGCTTTAAAGTTGTTGTATGGTGGGGTTGTTCAAAGACGCTATAGGGTTGTTGCATGGGTGCGGTTGGTGCAAATGTGGGGTTGGTGCATGGCTGCACCAGGGTTTGGAGCATGCCCTTGCTGGCGCGGCATTGGAATGGTCGATCATGTGCTTTAAAGTTGTTGTAAGGTGGGTTGTTCAAGACGCTATAGGGTTGTTGCATGGGTGCGGTTGGTGCAAATGTGGGGTTGGTGCATGGCTGCCACCAGGGTTTGGAGCATGCCCTTGCATGGCAGCGGCATTGGAAGGTCGATCATGTGCTTTTAAAGTTGTTGTATAGGTGGGGTTGTTCAAAGACGCTATAGGGTTGTTGCATGGGTGCGGTTGGTGCAAATGTGGGGTTGGTGCATGGCTGCACCAGGGTTTGGAGCATGCCCTTGCATGGCAGCGGCATTGGAATGGTCGATCATGTGCTTTAAAGTTGTTGTATAGGTGGGGTTGTTCAAAGACGCTATAGGGTTGTTGCATGGGTGCACCAGGGTGGTTCAAGGGTGCTTCAAAATCTACATTTTGAAACAAAACTGAATTCTGCATTTGGCGAATGAAACTCTACGTGACTATGTCTCGTGAGTAAGGACCGGCATGTCATATGATGTTGACCAAAGATACATGATATCATATCATATGATATGGACCAAAGATTTTTGATATAAGATCATATGATGTTGACCAAAGGCGAGAATGATATCATATGATATCATACAAATTGCATCATATGATATTGTATATAAATGGGAACTTTAGCCTAGGAAGACTGCCGACATCATATGATATCATGTGATGACATGATATCGTATTGCCGTTCCCTACTCGTGAGCCAAAATCTATGTCAGTAACATAACAGACCCTCAAAAAGATATGTTTGGGGCGAGAAGGTGTGTTTCTCTGGGTTTGCTTTTGCATTCTGTTTTTTTTTTTTTTGTTACATCGTGCACCCGCTTTGGGCTGGAAGATGTCACGTATGGATTGTCCCTTGCTCTGACTTAAAAAATGGTTGGTCACATGCGTCTACCCCCCTCTTGTTGTCCAATATGTAAGAGGCGAGAAACATAATGCTTTGAACAACCCTGGCCTGCATCATACTTTGTTTTCTTCAGCTACCAGCTGCAGCTTCTAGGCAGCTTCTCTGGGTTGCTACCTAGCTAAACCTACAGCAACGTAGTGCATCTTGAAGCTGACATAATCATCTCTGCAGTACTGTTGAAAACTTGGGGCTTGGCCCAGTGACTGGATCAGGGAGCTGCCTAGAAGCTGCTGCTCGTCGCCGAAAAGAAAGCTATGGTCTGCACATCGGTGCAATAACTCATATTACTATATGCTGATGCTTGGGTTTTGGTTTTGGTTTTGCCAAGGTCCGAAATGGGTTTGGTTGATTTATTCCGCTGGTCAAATTCCTTTGGCTTCCCTTGTGCCCCCCCCCCCCCCCCCCCCCCCCCCCCCCCCCCTTCCCTTCCCCCGTCCCCCCCCCCAACATACACACTCCCAGCTAGCTAGCCGCTCCCCCCCCTTCTTCTATCCCTCCCCCCCCTCCCCTCCCTCCCTCCCTCCCCACCACACCCCCCACCACCACCACCACACCCCACACCCACCCGCCGTCCCCCCCCTCCCCTCTCCTCCCCCCCTCTCCCCCCCCCCCCCCCCTCTCCACCGGAGCAAATGATTCTCTTTGGAGGCATATGAGCCTTGGGAGTGCCTGTCCTCGTCCCTCACTGGCATGTGCCTGAGAGGATGCCAGCCTGGCAGCCATATAGCTGGATGTAGCCCAGGGGCTGGGGGTAGGCCCTTGATCAGGGAGCAGAGAAGCAGGTGAAGCTGGAAGTTGGAGACGATGGAGGAGGTCGAGTACAGATCGACTGATTCGGGGTTGAAGCTTACAAGGCAGCATAACCGCGACTTCGACGGACACCGGATTTAGTACGCTAGTTACCCCTCCTCCTGGTAGCCTAGAATTGTCTTGATTATTCGGGGTTGGTGAAGTCCCTTGAGCCTACCTGGCTATCCCCTGGGCTGCAACATACCGATTCGATAGGTTAACTTGGGACGCATTAAACAACGGCCTCGACGATGGTTACCGGACCCGAGGGACGTATACACGGTGTGTGGGCACAGTGCAAAGGAGCGTGCGATGCTACGCGAGTCGTAGTCTAACCGAGCGTTCCGTCATGGGTTCGAATCCGCATAGTTTGCTCCCGGTTTGTGTGTTGCACGGGGGATCCATCAATTGGTGGACGATGGGCAGCTCAGATTGGTCATAACAAATATTATGCCCTTCAATTCAGTTCAATTCAATAACTGAGCGTCCTCGGCGCCTGTCGACGGTAGTGCAAGACCCTCTGGTGCAAGACGAGTGGCGAGTGCACCCGCGCCCGCGGGTCCATGTGATGAGGTAACCGACTGGATGACCTCAGCGCGACACGTCACGCCAGGTCACACCATGCGTGGTTTCCTTTTTGGCAGAGCCCCCCCTTTTGGGGTGCGGGACCTCACGCAGGGGGGTCCGTGGTCCGGGCGGGTCTCTCATCTTCTACATTCGATGTACAAAGATTCAAACACTTGAGTCAAGGCTTGTCTAGGCCGTCTGTTGCTTCGGCTGCTCAATCCTTCCCGCTATCGCTCCCCTGTTTTGTGACGCCAACTTTCGCGCCGCGTGTATATCAGGACTTGTCTGCTCCATGCTGCCTCTTTCTGATCTACCCTCTGACGTCGAGACCGAGCTGGTGTTGCGCGCTCATCGTCTGGAGGCCCCGATATGCGACATATCCGTCGTTTGCCGCTTTTGGAATTCCATCGTGGTGCGCAATCTTGCCCAGTTGTTGATCCTCTGAGACGAGGGCAACATGTTGAGTGTCCTCGGTCGTGCTCTGAAGCATAACAAGTTGGATGTGGCATTTGATCTCGTTTCGAAGCCAGCATCTTTAGAGGAGTCTCAAGAAGCACTTGTCTTGGTTTCCCAGAGTGGGCACGCAGACTTGGCCAGGTGTCTTATGCAGGCCCCTCAGTTTGCTGCCCCTGCTAATGGGAGAGATGGAGAGGCACTTGTTGCAGCAGCAGCAACTGGTCAGATTGAGGTGATGCGCACGTTGCTGGATGCTCCACGGCATGCTGCGCATGCTGACTGCCGTGATGGAGAGGCACTTGTTGCAGCAGCTCAAGGCGGCCACTTTGAGATTGTACAGATACTGCTGGATGCTCCACGGCATGCTGCACATGCTGACTGCAGAGATGGAGAGGCACTTGTCTGTGCAGCACAAGGCGGACACTTTGAGATTGTAAAGATACTGCTGGATGCTCCACGGCATGCTGCACATGCTGACTGCAGTGATGGAGAGGCACTTGTCTGTGCAGTACAAGGAGGCCACATTGAGATTGTGCGGATACTGCTGAATGCCCCGCAGCATCCTGCTCATGCTGACTGTCGAGATGGAGAGCCACTTGTCAATGCAGCACAAGACGGCTACATCAAGATTGTGCGGATACTGCTGGATGCCCCGCAGCACCCTGCTCATGCTGACTGCCGTGATCAAGAGGCACTTATCCGTGCAGCACAAGGCGGCCACATCGAGATTGTGCGGATACTGATGGATGACCCCCATCATCCTGCTCATGCTGACTATCGGTATGGAGAGGCACTTGAGCTAGCATCAGAATGTGACCAAACAGAGGTAGTGCGTATGCTGCTGAATGCCGCACAGCACCCTGCTCCTGCTGACAGTCAATGTGGATGGGCACTTATATATGCAGCAGTTCGCGGAAACATTGAGGTCGATCGCATGTTGCTGGGTGCCCCACAAGATGCTGCTCACGCTGACTGCGAAGATGGAGAAGCACTTGTCTTCGCAGCAACGGGTGGCCACGATGAGGTCGTTCGCATGTTGTTGGATGCCCCTCTGCATCCAGCCCATGCTGACTGCCGAGATGGATGGGCACTTGTGGAAGCAGCAGAGGGTGGCCACGATGAGGTCGTTCGCATGTTGTTGGATGCCCGGGAGCATCCAGCCCATGCTGACTGCAAAGATGGATTGGCACTTGTGAAAGCAGCAGAGGGTGGCCACGATGAGGTCGTTCGCATGTTGTTGGATGCCCTGCAGCATCCAGCCCATGCTGACTGCAAAGATGGATTGGCACTTGTGAAAGCAGCGGGAGATGGCCACGATGAGGTCGTTCGCATGTTGCTGGGTGCCCCACAAGATGCTGCTCACGCTGACTGCGAAGATGGAGAAGCACTTGTCGTTGCAGCAACGGGTGGCCACGATGAGGTCGTTCGCATGTTGTTGGATGCCCCTCTGCATCCAGCCCATGCTGACTGCCGAGATGGATGGGCACTCGTGGAAGCAGCAGAGGGTGGCCACGATGAGGTCGTTCGCATGTTGTTGGATGCCCCTCTGCATCCAGCCCATGCTGACTGCCGAGATGGATGGGCACTTGTGGAAGCAGCAGAGGGTGGCCACGATGAGGTCTGTTCGCATGTTGTTGGATGCGCGGAGCATCCACCCATGCTGACTGCAAAGATGGATTGGCACTTGTGAAAGCAGCAGAGGGTGGCCACGATGAGGTCGTTCGCATGTTGTTGGATGCCCTGCAGCATCCAGCCCATGCTGACTGCAAAGATGGATTGGCACTTGTGAAAGCAGCTGGAGATGGCCACGATGAGGTCGCTCGCATGTTGCTGGGTGCCCCACAAGATGCTGCTCACGCTGACTGCGAAGATGGAGAAGCACTTGTCGTTGCAGCAAGGGGTGGCCACTTCAAGGTTGTGCACATGTTGTTGGATGCCCCTCAGCATCCAGCCCATGCTGACTGCCAAGATGGATTGGCACTTGTGGAAGCAGCAGGAGGTGGCCACGATGAGGTCGTTCGCATGTTGTTGGATGCCCCGCAGCATCCTGCACGAGCTAATAGGAGGGATGGAGAAGCACTTGTCCGTGCAGCACGGACTGGCAACATGCAGATGGTGTGTATGCTGCTGAATGCCCCACAGCATCCAGCTCATGCTCACTGCCAAAATGGATTGGCTCTTGTGAAAGCAGCAGGAGGTGGCCACTTTGAGGTCACTAACATGTTGTTGGATGCCCTGCAGCATCTTATCAAGCTTAGCCCAGCTTGCATAGCCCAGATGCGGAATGTGCTCGGGCTAGAGATGGAGATGGAGCAGCATTAGTCATGCTGACTGCCGAGAGGTACCGAGGCGTGTAATAGGTGGCGGTGCACTTTTGACGCAACTGCCTCCTTTTTAGTTGCGCTTTTGCCTCAACTGAAAACGGAGATATGTGCGCTGCGCCCAGAGAAGGTTTAAAAATTGCGTTCATCGCGCATTCGGTTTCCAAAATCTTGCGCGCTAAAGCACAATAGCGTGTGTCATGTAGTACCCTACACTGAGGTAGTGCGCTTGTTGGAGGGCTCTCAAGCACATTAGTTGAAGCCGCACTGAGAATGTGCATGTCATCTTGCACAAACCTTGGTGTCATCTTTCACATAGCTTTCAAGATAGTCCGGTTAGTTGAAGCCGCTTTGAGAATGTGCATGTCATCTCGTACAAACCTTGGTGTCATCTTTCACATAGCTTTCAAAATAGTCTGGTTAGTTGAAGCCGCTTTGAGAATGAGCATGTCATCTCGCACAAACCTTGGCGCCATCTTTCACATAGCTTTCAAAAGAGTCATCTTTCACATAGCCTTGAACGTAGTCCAGACTTCCAGCAGTGACCAGGCCCTCTATCTTAGGCCAGCTGTCTGATGGTATCATCTTTCACATAGCTTTAAACGTAGTCCGGACTTCCAGCAGTGACCAGGCCCTCTATCTTAGGCCAGCTGTCTGATGGTGTCATCTTTCACATAGCTTTAAACGTAGTCCGGACTTCCAGCGGTGACCAGGCCCTCTATCTTAGGCCAGCTGTCTGATGGTGTCATCTTTCACATAGCTTTAAACATAGTCCGGACTTCCAGCGGTGACCAGGCCCTCTATCTTAAGCCAGCTATCTGATGAAGACTTTGAGCAATATTAGAAGCTGCGCCCCCTTATGCTAAAAACTGCACGTATGTTCCAGTCCAGGAGTAGGCCGAATAGGCTAAAGAGACTTGTCCAACCGTGACAGGAAGGGCTAAAAATAAAAGGATTGATGAACGGAACCCCAAACAATCGTATTACCGACGGTGGACCTGAGTTCGCTCTAGTATTGGGGGGGGGGGGGTGGGGGGGGTGGGGGGGTGGGGGGGGGGGGGGGGGGGGGGGGGGGGGGGTGGGGGGGGCTGGGGGGGGGGGAATCTCGGCCTCCTCCTAACATGGACCCTCAGAAACAGTGAACTTAAAAAAAGCCCCCCCCCCTAAAATTTTAAAGAATATTAAACGCTGTCGATGCCAGGTTCTCGGGCTTGAGGATATGAGAAACATTAAAGCTCGGAATGCAACTGGTATGGCACGCCTTGGATAGCGCTACAGGTTTGGGGCAATGCTGCTAAGCCCCATTTGGAGTGGCTTGGATGGGCTGGCTAGTGCTAGAGGCGGCCCGGCCAAAGACTTCAGATTAACCCCCAAGATGGTCGAATGAGGGAGTTTAGTAAAGCCTGTTCTGGAAGAATCCACCACTTGAAGAGGCCTGCGTGGAAGTAGCCATGGGCCCTGAAGAAGGCCTGCGTGACACTATGGCAGTACTGTTGAAGTACAGAATGCAAGTGGGCCCTGAAGAAGGGCTGCAAGACACTTATGGCTAGTTATGTGCGTACAGAAGGCAAGTGGGCCATGAGAAGGGCTGCAAGACACTTTGGCACTACTAATGCAGTACAGAATGCAAGTTGGCCCTGAAGAAGGGCTGCAAGACACTATGGCAGTACAGAATCCAAGTGGGCCCTGAGGAAGGGCTGCAAGACACTATGGCAGTACTATGGCAGTACAGAATGCAAGGGGGCCCTTTAGAAGGGCTTGCAAGCCCACTATTTGGCAATCAAAATTGTGTACATTTCGCCTTTTGAGGAAAGTAGTGGGTTGAAGCTGGTCTCTGGGGTGGATTCAGTCCTCCGGCTTCTGATTTTTGAGCTTCAACTCTTTATTTGTTGATGTGCAACGATATGATGTTCTGAGCAGGAACACACCCCTTATTTTTGATTTGATTATTATTCCTCTTTCCTCTCACACAAATGGTGGTTCAGATTGATTCTGAAGACCTGGACTCCTGAATTACTTCTGTACATATTAAGTTATTGGTTGTTCAGCAAGCTTGGCTGCTCGCCGTCTTCTCCAAATCCAAGCCCCCCCCCCCCCCCCCCCCCCCCCCGCCCCCCCCCCCCCACCCCCCCACCCCCCCCCCCCCCCCCCCCCCCCTGCGAGACCCACGAAAACCAGGGAGCATACTAAGGGGATGAAAAACATTTTGAAAAACTTCTGGTACATATATACATAAAAAGGCCAGGAAATGTAAACGCGACCAAGTCATTTTTCTTCTCCTTCATTTGTTTGTTTTTCTTCTTCTTCTTCTGAACGATAAAAACAATACAAGGAACTGATCATGCCCATAAAAATGCTTGATCCAATCTCTTCATACATTCATGGATGAGCAGAGGAAGCCTCGTCGACATTCAATTTCTGGATTGCACGTCTGGTAATGTAGGGGAATCGTTTACTCTCATATTCGGAAATCAAGTTCTGCATCAGTTCTGATATTTATTTCTCGAATTCAATAAGGCTTCGTCAGAGCATATAAAAAACAACATCGTGTTCAACTCGAACATTTCCAGAATCACATAGGGGAACACTTGATCCTTTCAAGGAACAATTGGACGTCAATCAGTTGGATTGAGCTTCGCAGCTTGAATGGCTTCTGGTGGACATGAGACAGAGAGACAGCAGACAGCTATCGCTGACAGGCAGCTTACATGGCTTCTGGTGGAGGACAGAGAGACAACAAACAGCTATTGCTGACATGCAGCTTGCATGGCTTCAGGTTGACATGAGACAGAGAGGACAACAGACAGCTATCGTTGACAGGCAGCTTGCATGACTTCTGGTGGAGCTCACTGACTCCTGCATGTCTTGGCAAATATGCAATCCTGGTGTGGTAGCTTCGTCCAGGTTAAGTAGCAGCCCGTCCCCTACCCGCCGTAAGACGGGGCTCCCTTACTTTTTTTTACTTTCCCACCAAACTCGCCCCGGAACCAGCTGTCGGGGTACCTTTGGGGGGCACTACGTGACGGTGGCGGTAGGTCAACATATACACTTCGAAGTTATTGCGCTCAAACTACGTCCTGCAACAGGCGCTACCCCTGCTACTTTGCGCCATCGTCATAGCAACCTTTCAACATGCCGCGTATTTTTTACAATTAAAATCGGTCGATTTTTTCGGAAGATCCCAGCGTAAGAGATTGTCTACGCGATGTTGATGCCCTGCTGTCGATTTCCTCATCCGACTACAACTGCCACTTCAAACGCCCTGCTACATTCCCATCTCAGTGATCTGACCGAGGCGACGCTCTCGGGCGCATGGATCTCAATCGCTGCTGCCATTATGATGGCGCTGCTCTTTGGAATGGTGCGAACCTGGATGCATTTGGTCTGCTAAGCTGCGCTGCAGTGCGGTCGGAGCGGTCAGGGGCAGGGGGTTGGTGGGTGTGGGTGGGTGTGTGGTGGGATAGGGGCTGTTGGGGTGGGGGGCGATCCCCAGACATGGGCTGGTCGGTATCGACCCTCGTGATGCTCTTCACTAGTGAAGCTCTTCACCGTTCTTCCTTTGAGGGCACGTACCTTTCAGCCTATCCCGTGAGGGACGCATTGCCGCCATGGGTCGGTCGATGATGCACAGTTCGAAAGCGTCGTGAGGCTCGGCACCTGGCTTATGGGGGTCGAGGAGAGTCGAGGAGAGTCGAGGACGAGCCCAGGAAGCATGTAGCATGGAAGGAGATGCCGAAACAATGTGGATTAAAATCAGCATGCATCCGGGCCCTGACGTTGGTGCCCGACAGAGTATAGCCGGGTATGGGTCCTCCGGTGCCTTGCTACATGTCTGCCACTCTAGTTTCGAGGGAGTAACCTTTGCTCATGGCTGCATTCGCAGGAGCTCTCATCTTTTCTGTCAACCACGTCGACTGCACAGCTGATAGTTGATAGAAGCTCGCCGAACGATCTGCTGAAGATTAATTTCAACGTCAGGTAAGGGCGTGGGGCAAGCCAGGCATGCATCGAAGAACCTGTTGATCTGGACTTTGTCACTTACATTTCTCTTGACTCCCGCAGCTTTCCGTCGCTCAGCTGCGAGTTTGCTACATTAGATGTTAGCGACTCCCTCGGACCGTAAGTCTGAAGTGATCTGATCTGTGTGTGTGTATGTGCACTAAAGGGAGGTCTGGGAGCAAATCAGCTGTGCATGCTGTGTGTGCATACGAGAGTGTGTGTGCATATGAGAATGATCTGATAGCGAAATCATTATAGCATGCGTTTGTGTGTGCGTTCGAGAGACACCAGTTGTAAAATCAGCACTGCATGAGCAGTGTGTATGTGGTATAGAGATGTCTGGTTGGAAAATCAGCTCTGCATGAGCTGTGTGTGTGCGTGTGTATTAGAAAGAGGTATGCTTGTAAAACGAGTTCTGCATGAGCTGTGTGTGTGCATGTTTGTTGGGGATCATTTGTATCATTTATCATTTTTGCATGAGCTGCGTGCACATGTACATTTTAGTATGTTTTTTTTCATTTTTGCATGGGCTGTGTGTGTACAATGTGTGTGCTCAAGGGTGAAACCTGCTCACAAAGTAATTTCTGCGTGAGCTTTGTTTACGTGTGTGTGTATGTGCATGTGTGTCGGGGTGAATTCTGATTGAGCTGTGTGTATTTGTAAGGGAGATATCTCAGTGATATTTTTTTCAAATCTGAAAGTGGGTTTTTTCTAGCTTTATGGTTCTAGGCCTCCTCCAGTGACAGCGTTTTAGAGCTTTTTGTAGCTTTTGGGGGGGCATTTAGGGCACACAAAAAAACCTTTTTTTTACTTTTTTTTATAGCGAGAATTTCGCTGAAACGGAGTCAAAACTAGCGATCGCCATATATAGCGGGGAAAAATATCCCTGAGATATCTGCTGATAAAATCAGTTCCGCATGAGTTGCATGTGTGTGCATGTGTGTCGGGGAGAATTCTGATTTAGCTGTGTGTGTACATGTTTGGGAGATATCTGCTAGTAAATTAGTTCTGCATGAGTTGCATGTGTGTGCATGTGTGTCCAGGAGAATTCTGATTGAGCTGTGTGTATTTTCTAGGGAAATATCTGCTATTTAAATCAGTTCCGCTTGAGTTGCGTGTGTGTGCATGTGTGCCAGGGTGAATTGTGCAAGCAGGATCATTTTTGCATGGACTGTGTGCGTACAGGTTGTCTGATCAAGAGGGCTATCTGCTTGCAAAGTCAGTTATGCCTGAGCTGTGTGTTTGTGTGTGTGTATTTGTGTGTGTATGAGAAAGATTTGTGTGTGTGTATTCGTGTGTGTGTGTATTTATGCCTAAGCTGTGTATTTGTGTGTGTATGAGAAAGATTTCTGCCCAGGAAATGAGTTTAGCATGTGCATATATACTTGGTTAACGAAACGCTCCCTCTATGCATTTTCGTTAAAGAATATCATCTTGCACGCTCTACTATCTATTGCCACACTCACTATCCATTTGCCAGCGATGTCCATAATCTTGCAAGTAGACTATCATCTTGAACGTATTCATCAACTTGCACGCTAGCTATCATCTTGCACGTAGACTATCATCTTGCACATCAAACTATCATTCTGCACGATGACTCCATCGTCTTGCACGCTAGATATCATCTGCACGCTATTCCTCGGATATTCCAGCACTTGCACGCTATAGACCATCATTGCAAGATTAGGATATCATCTTGAACGCTGACTTCATCTTGCACGCTGACTAGCATCTGCACGCTAGACTTAATCTTGCACGGTAGACTATCCATCTTGCACGTAGACTTAAATCTTGCACGCTAGAACTATCATCTGCAGCTAGACTATATCTTGCACGCTGACTATCATATTGCACGATAGACTATCATCTTGCACGTAGACTATCATCTTGCACGCTAGGACTATCATCTTGCCACGACTAGACTATCATCTGACGCTATTCCATCATCTGCACGCTCGATTCCATATTGCACACCAACTATCATCTTGCACCACTGTTCCATCATCTGGCACGACTAGACTATCACTTGCACGCGATTCAATCATCTTGCAAGCTGACTATCATCTTGCACGCAGACTTCATCTTGCACGCTAGACTATCATCTTGCACGCTTAGACATCATCTTGAACGCTAGACTATCATTCTTTTTTTTTGCACGATAGAACTATCATCTGCAACTCAACATATCTTGCACCGCTATTCCTCATCTGCACGCTGACTATCATCGTGCACGCTATTCCATCATCGTGCACGCTAGGCTATCATCTTGCCCCGCCTTAGACTATCCTCTGGGCACACTCAACTATAAGCTTGCCCGCTTGTTCCATCGTCGTGCCGCTAGACTTCATCTGCACGCTAGGACACATCTTGCACGCTAGGACGATCTCTTGCACGCTAGACTATCATCTTGCACGCTAGACATCATCTTGCAGCTAGACTTATCTTGCGTATAGACTATCATCTTGCATGCTAGACTATCATCTTGCACGCTATTCCATCATCTTGCATGCTATTCCATCATCTTGCTCGCTAGACTATTATGTTGCACGCTAGACTATCATCTTGCACGCTAGACTATCATCTTGCACGCTAGACTATCATCTTGCACGCTAGACTATCATCTTGCACGCTAGACTATCATCTTGCACGCTAGACTATCATCTTGCATGCTAGACTATCATCTTGCACACTCAACTATCATCTTGCACACTCAACTATCATCTTGCACGCAGTTCCATCATCTTGCACGCTAGACTATCATCTTGCACGCTATTCCATCATCTTGCACGCTAGACTATCATCTTGCACGCTAGACTATCATCTTGCACGCTAGACTATCATCTTGCACACTCAAACTATCTCTTGCACGTGTGCCATCATCTTGCATCGCTTAGACTCATCTTGACCCTTAGACTATCATATTGCACGCTTGACGTAATTCTTGCACGCTAAGGACTATCATTTTCTGCACGCTAGACTATCACTTGCACCACTATACATCATCTTGCACGCTGTTCCATCATCTTGCACGCTAGACTATCATCTTGCACGCTATTCCATCATCTTGCACGCTAGACTATCATCTGGACCCGCTAGGAACATCTTGCACATTCAATATCATCTTCACGATGTTCCATCGTCTTGCACGCTAGACTAGCATCTTGCACTGCTAGTCAATCATCTTGCACGCTAGGACTATCATCTGACGTTGACTATATCTTGCAGCAAGGACTATCATATTGCACGCTTAGACTATCATCTTGCATGCTAGACTATCATTCTTGCACGCTGTTCATTCATCTTGCAGTTAGACTATCATGCTTGAACGCTAGACTATTCATCTTGCCGCTATTCCATTCATCTTGCACGTAGACTATCATCTGCACGCTAGTAGGACTATCATATGCACGCTTTAGATATCATATTGCACACTCAACTCTTCCTTGCACGGCTGTTTCCATTATCTTGCACGCTAGACTATCATCTTGCACCCTAGACTATCATCTTGCACGCTAGACTATCATCTTGCACGCTAGACTATCATCTTGCACGCTAGACTATCATCTTGCACACTCAACTATCATCTTGCACGCTGTTCCATCATCTTGCACGCTAGACTATCATCTTGCACGCTATTGCATCATCTTGCACGCTAGACTATCATCTTGCACGCTAGACTATCATCTTGCACATTCAACTATCATCTTGCACGCTGTTCCATCGTCTTGCACGCTAGACTATCATCTTGCACGCTATTCCATCATCTTGCACGCTAGACTATCATCTTGCACGCTAGACTATCATCTTGCACGCTAGACTATCATCTTGCAAGATAGGAATATCATCTGGCAATGCTAGACTATCTCTTACGCTATCCATCATCTTGCACTATTCCATCATCTGCTCGCTAGACTATTATCTTGCCGCAAGACGATCATCTTGCACGCAGACTATAATCTGCACGCTAGACGATCATCTTGCACGCTAGGACTATCATTTGAACGCTATCCATCATCTGACGCTAGACGATCTCTTGAACACCCAACTATCATCTTGCACACTGTTCCATCATCTTGCACGCTAGACTATCATCTTGCACGCTATTCCATCATCTTGCACGCTAGACTATCATCTTGCAGCAAGACTATCATATGCACGCTGACTTCATCTTGCACGCTAGGACTATCATCTTGACGTGGACTTATCATCTTGCACGCTAGACTATATCTTGCACACTCAACTATTCATCTTGCACGCATTCCATCATCTTGCCGCTACTAGGACTATCATCTTGCACGCTCTTCAATCATTTGCACGCTAGGCTATCATCTGCACGCTAGACTATCATATGGCACAATAACTATCATCTTGCACGATGTTCATCGTCGGGCAACTTAGACTATCATCTTGCACGCTTTAGACTATCTCTTGCACGCTAGGACTATATCTGCACGCAGACTATCATCTTGCACGCTAGACTATCATCTTGCACGCTAGACTATCATCTTGCACGCTAGACTATCATCTTGCATGCTAGACTATCATCTTGCACGCTATTCCATCATCTTGCATGCTATTCCATCATCTGTCGCCTAGCCTATTATGTTGCACGTAGGACTATATCTGACGCAGACTATCATCTTGCACGCTAGACTTATCAATCTGCACGCTAGACTATCATCTTGCACGCTAGACTATATGTTGCACGCTAGACTATCATCTGCATTGCTAGACTATCATCTTGCACACTCAAACTATTCATCTTCACACTAACTCTCATCGGCACGCAGTTCCATCACTTGCACGCTAGACTATTCATCTTGCACGTTTCCATCAATCTTGAACGCTAGACATATCTTGCACGTAGATATCATATTGCACGCTAACTATCATTTGCAATCAAACTATAATCTTGCCGCGTTCCATCATCGGTCACGCTAGCTATCACTGACACCCTAGGACTACTCATCTTGCCCGCTCGACATCATCTTGCACGCTAGACTATCATCTTGCACGCTAGACTATCATCTTGCACACTATACTATCATCTTGCACGCTGTTCCATCATCTTGCACGCTAGACTATCATCTTGCACGCTATTCCATCATCTTGCACGCTAGACTATCATCTTGCACGCTAGACTAACATCTTGCACATTCAACTATCATCTTGCACGCTGTTCCATCGTTTGCACTTAGGGGGGGGGGGGGACTTCATTTTGGCACGAGCCCTTATTCCATATCTTGAACGCAGACTATCATCTTGCACGCTAGACATCATCTTTGCCGCAAAGACTATCATATTCACGCTAGACTATCATCTTGCATGCTAGACTATCATCTTGCACGCTATTCCATCATCTTGCACGCTAGACTATCATCTTGCACGCTAGACTATCATCTTGCACGCTATTCCATCATCTTGCACGCTAGACTATCATCTTGCACGCTAGACTATCATCTTGCACGCTAGACTATCATATTGCACACTCAACTATCATCTTGCACGCTGTTCCATTATCTTGCACGCTAGACTATCATCTTGCACCCTAGACTATCATCTTGACGCTAGACTATTCATCTGCCACGCTAGCCTATCATCTTGCAGCTAGGACTATCATCTTGACACTCAAATATCATCTTGCACGCGTTCCATCATCTTGCACGATAGGGACTATAATCTGAAAGTATGCATCATTGCACGTAACTAGCATCTTGCACGCTTAGACTTTCATATTGCACATTCAATATCATCTTGCCGCTGTTCATCGTTGCACGCCTAGGGACTATCATCTTGCACGCTATTCTCATTTGCACGCTTAGACTACATCGTGCACGCTAGACTATCATCTTGCACGCTAGATATATCTGCAAGCTAGGTAGACTATCATCCTGCATGCTAGACTATCTCATTGCACGTATTCCAGCATCTGCACGATGATCCATCATCTTGTCGACTAGACTATTATCTTGCACGCAAAGACTATCATCTTGCACGCGTAGACTATCATCTGCACGCTAGACTATAATCTTGCAACGCTAGGGACTATCATCTTGACACGCTTAGACGATCATCGGCACGCCTAGCCTATCATCGTGCACGCTAGACTATCACTTGCACGCAGACTATCATATTGCACGCTAGAATTATGTTGCACGCTAGACTTCATCTTGCAGGCTAGACATCACTGCACGCTAGGACTACATCTTGCCACAACTCAACTACATCTTGCACACTCAAACTATCATCTTGCACGCTGTCCATCCTATTGCACGCTAGACTATCATCTTGCACGCTCTTCCATCACTGCAGCTCGACCGCATCTTGCCACGCTAGACTATCTATGGCACGCTAGACCTATCATAGTGAAGCTAGACTATCATCTTGCAGCTAGACTATTCATCTTGCCTGCTAGACTATCATCTGCACGCATTCATCATCTTGCACGCTAGACTATTAATCTTGTCGCTAGATATTATCTGCAAGCTAGACATCATTGCACGATAGGACATCATCTTGCAGCTAGGACTATCATCTTGCACGCTCGACTTATCATCTGCACCGCTTAGGGACATCATCTGAACACTCAACTATTCATCTTGCACCGCTATTCCATCATCTTCACGCTCAGGACTATCCTTACTTTGCACGCTATTCCATTTAATCTTTGCACGCTACCTATCATCTTGCCCGCTAGACTATCATCGCACCACTCAACTCTCAATCTTGCCACGCTGTTTCATAGTCTTGCACGCTAGACTATCATCTTGCCCACCGCTATTTCCATACATTTGCCCACGATTTAGGACTATCATCTGACTTCTAATATCACTTGCCACGCTAGACTATCATCTTGCACGCAGACTATCCTCTTGCACGCTAGACTATCACTGCCCGCTAGACTATCATTTGCATGCTAGACTATCCTCTTGCACGCTATTCCCTTATCTTGATGTATTCCATATCTTGCTAGCTAGATATTATTTGCACGCTATTCCATCATCTTGCACGCTCGACTATCATTGGCAGCTAGACTATCTTCTTGCACGCTTTAGACTATCATCTTGCCACGCAGACTATCATCTTGCCCTCTAGAATATATCTTGCACGTTTAGACTATCATCTTGCCCGTTAGACTATCATCTTGCCCGCTAGGACTCTCATTTTGCACACTCAACTATCATCCTTGCACACTCAACTATCATCTTGCCGTTTCCCTCATCTGCACGCTAGTGACTATATCTTGCAGCTATTCCATTCATCTTGCACGCAGACTAACATTCTGCACGTAGTAGACTATCATCTTGCACGCTAGACATATTCTTGGCACGCTTAGACTCATCTTGCACGCTAGATATCATCTTGACGCTCGATATTTCATCTTGCATGTAGATATCATCTTGCACGCTTTCATATCTTGCATGCTATTCCCTCATCTTGCTTTTACTCGTAGACTATTATGTTGCACGCTAGACTATCATCTGCACGCTAGACTATCCATCTGATGCTAGCCTATATCTTGCACGTAGGACTATCATCTTGCCACGCTAGACTATCCTCTTGCCCGTAGACTATCATCTTGCACGCCAACTATCATCTTGCACGCTGTTCGATCGTCTGCACGTAGACTATCATCTTGAACCTATCTCCATCATCTGCACGATAGCACTATTATCTTGCACTTAGACAATCATCTTGCACGCTAGGACTCTCATCTTGCACGCTAGACTATCATCTTGCCGTTAGACTCCCATCTTGGCCGCTATAGACTATTCATCTTGCATGCTAGACATCCTCTTGCCCGCTATCCCTTATCTTGCATCTATTCCATATCTTGTCGCTTGACTCTTATTTGCCCGCTATTCATCATCTTGCACGATGGACTTATCATCTTGCACGCTCGACTATCATCTGCACGAAGACTATCATCTTGACGGCTAGACTATCATCTTGACACGCTCTACTATCATCTTGCACGCTAGACTCTCCTCTTGCACGCTTAGACTATCATGTTGCACCACTCAACTATTATTTGCACACTCAATCTATCCTCTGCCGGTTCCTCATCTTGCACGCTGACTAACATCTTGCACGTTATGCCATCATCTTGCAGCTAGACTATCATCTTGCACGTGGACTTATCATCTTGCACGGCTTTAGACTCTTTTTTTTTTTTTATCTTGCCACCGTAGACTTATATCTTGCACGCTAGGACTATCATCTGCATCTTAGACTATCATCTGCACGTATTCCCTCATCTTGCATGATATCCATTCATCTTGCTCGCTAGACTATTCTTGTTGCCCGCAGACTATCATCTTGCACGCTCGACATTCATCTTGCTGCTAGACTATCACTTGCAGCTAGACTATCATCTTGAGCTAGACGATCATCTTGCACGCTAACTTATCTTGCCATCTAGACTATCATCTTGCACACTCAACTATCATCTTGCACACTCAACTATATTTGCACGCTTCCATCATCTTGCACGCTAGCTACTCATCTTGCACGCTTATCATCACTGCACGCTAGACCTCATCTTGCACGCTAGACATTCTTGCACGCTAGATTCTCTTTGACGCTGACTATTCACTTGCACCCTCAACTATCATCTTGCAGCTGTTCCATCATCTTGCCCGCTGACATCATCTTGCAACCCAGTACATCATCTTGCACGCAGACTATCATCTTGCACGCTCGACTATTCATATTGCACGCAGACTCTCATCTTGAACACCTCAAAACTATCTCTTGCACGGCATGCTATCATCTTGCACGCTAGACTATCATCTTGCACGCTATTCCATCATCTTGCACGCTAGACTATCATCTTGCACGCTAGACTATCATCTTGACATTCAAATATTTCATCTGCACGGTTCCATGGGTCTTGCACGCTAGGACTATCATCTTGCACGCCTTCATCAATCTTGCACGCAGACATCATCTGCACGCTCGACTATCATCTTGCACGCTAGGCTATCATCTGCACGCTAGACTATCCTCTTGCATGCTAGACTATCATCTTGCACGCTATTCCATCATCTTGCACGGTATTCCATCATCTTGCTCGCTAGACTATTATCTTGCACGCTAGATTATCCTGCACGCTAGACATCATCTTGCAGTAGACTATCATCTTGCACGCTAGATATCATTCTTGACACGCCTAGACTATCTCATCTTGCACTGCTAGACTATCATCTTGCACGCTAGGACTATTCATTTTGACGCTAGACTCTCATGTGGCACGCTAGACTATCTATTTGCCGGCTCAGACTACAGTTGCACGCTAGACTATCATATGCACACTCAATATCATCTGCACACTCAACTCTCCTCTGCACGCTGTGCATCATTTGCACTCCAGGAACTATTCATTGCACGTATTCCATCATCTTGCACGCTAGACTATCATATTGCACGTCTAGCCTCTCATCTTCACACTCAACTACATCTTGACGCTGTTCAATTATCTGCACGGCTAGACTATCATTTTGCACCCTAGACTATCAATTTGCACGCTATAGTCCTATATCGTGCACGCTAGCCTATCATCTTGCCCCACTCAACTATCATCTGCCACGCTGGTTCCATCATTCTTGCACGGACTAGGTACTATACTTGCAGCTAATGCATCATCTTGCACGCTAGACTATCATCTGCACGCTAGACTATCATCTTGCACATTAACTTCATATTGCACGCTTTCCATCGTCTTCACGCTTAGGACTATATCGTTCACGTATTCATCATTTTTGACGCTTAGGGCCTATCATCTTGCACGCTAGACTATCATCTTGCCACGTAGGACTATTCATCTGCACGCTTAGACTATCATCTTGCATGCTAGGACCTATTCTTGCACGCTATTCCCTCTATCTGCCGCTATTCCATCATCCTTGCTCGCTAGACTCTTATCTTGCACGCAAGACTATCATCTTGCGCCTAGACTATCATTTCTGCAGCTAGCCTATCATCTTGCCCGCTTAGACTATCATCTTGACGGCAGGACTATCACTTGCACGCTAGACTATCATCTTGCACGCTAGACTATCATCTTGCACGCTAGACTATCATCTTGCACGCTAGACTATCATCTTGCAGGCTAGGGACTATCATCTTGCACGCTAGACTATCATCTTGCACATCACACTACATCTCTGCACACTCAACTATCATCTTGCACGCGTTCCATCATCTTGCACGCTCGGGACTCTCTCTGCACGCTATTCATCATCTGGCCCGCTAGACTATCATCTTGCCCGTAGCCTATATCTGGCCACGCTAGGACTATCCTCTGCACGCTTAGACTATCATCTTGCACGCTAGACTTCTCATCTTGCATGCTAGCCTATCATCTTGCACGCGATTCCATTCATCTTGCATGCTATTCCATCTCTGCTCGCTAGACTATTTCTCTTGCCCGCTAGACCATTCATCTTGCACGCTATATGACTCTCATCTTGAGCTAGCTATCATCTTGCACGCTAGACTATCATCTGAAGCTAGACTATCATCTTGTCACGCAGATCTATCTTGCACGCTGACTATCATTTGCATGCTAGATATCATCTTGCACACCACTATCATTCTTGCACACTCAACATCATCTTGCAGCTGTTCCATCTGACTTTGCACACTTCACCCTCATTCTGCTACGCTGTTCCAGAGCTGCATGCTAGACTAGCATTCTGCACGCTTATTCATATCTGCACGCTGACTATCATCTGCACGCTAACTAATCTTGCCACACTAACTACATCTTGCCCGCTGTCATCATCTTGCACGCTAGACTATCATCTTGACCCTAGACTATTCATCTGCACGATAGACTCTCATCTTGACGCTAGACTATTTATCTTGACGCAGACTATCATCTTGCACACTCTAACATCATCTTTGCACGCTGTTCCATCATCTTGGCACGGCTAGACTCTCATCTTGGCCCGCTATTCCATCATCTTGCACGCTAGAATCATCTTGCACGTAGACTCTCATCTTGCCCACATCAAACTTCATCTTGCACGCTGTTCCATCGTCTTGCACGCTAGACTATCATCTTGCACGCTTATTCCTCATCGCTCGCTAGACTATCATCTTGCACGCTAGACTATCATCTTGCACGCTAGACTATCATCTTGCAACGCTAGACTATTCATTCTTGCATGCTAGACTATCATCTTGCACGCTATTCCATCATCTTGCACGCTATTCCATCATCTTGCTCGCTAGACTATTATCTTGCACGCAAGACTATCATCTTGCACGCTAGACTCTCACTTCAGCTAGACTATCATCTTGCACGCTAGACCTATCATCTTGCACGTAGACCCTATCAATCTTGCACGCACGTAGACTAATCATTTGCACGCTAGACATCATCTTGACGCTAATATCATGTTTGCCACTCAACTATCATCTTGCACCTTAACATCTCTTGCACGCTGTGTTCCCTCATCTTGCCGCCTACTATAGACTATCATCTTGCACGCTATTCCATCATCTTGCACGCTAGACTATCATCTTGCACGCTAGACTATCATCTTGCACGCTAGACTATCATCTAGCACACTCAACTATCATCTTGCACGCTGTTCCATCATCTTGCACGCTAGACTATCATCTTGCACGCTAGACTATCATCTTGCACGCTAGACTATCGGTATAGGTTATGAGGATGTGGTCGCACATAGTCGCTTTATTTACAACGCGTTGCACGCTAAGAACAGTGTTCGTGTATAGGGTTTCCTGATTGCTTTAAAGTTCGTGCGTTACAAATTTAGCGACTTTGTGCGACCCCAATGTGATGCGTTTCCCCCCGAGCTTTGCAGGGGCCAAAGCTTTGAGCCTGTGGGGTTTGGATTTCAGACTAATTTAGCCAGAGCCATGCGTCGCCTTGCAGCGACGGAATGGCTAGGCGTCGCCAAAAAGAAAGTGAACCTGCACCCTAAGTTGTACACCATGTGTGTGACCTGCAGGAACGAATTAACTTAACAAAGACCCTTCATAAAGCTCGTGGCCCACCACCACCACCACCACAGCCACAGCCACTCCCGCGTAGCTCAAAATTTAGGCTGTACTTCATCATGGCGCTGGAGTGGCGAGGCGTCGCCAAGAAAAAATGTTAAACTGTACCCAAACCTGTACCCTTTTTTGTGGCCTGCAGAAACGAATGAACTTAATAAAGACCCTTTGTAAGGCTCTTCGCCCACCACCACCACCACCACAGCCACCCCGCGTAGCTCAAAATTGAAGTAGTACTTCAAGTGCATTAAGCTACCATGGCGCCGGAATGGCGAGGCATTGCCGAGAAAAAAAGTTAACCTGTACCCTTAACTGTACCCTAACCTGCACTCTTTTTTTGACCTGCAGAAACGAATGAACTTAACAAAGACCCTTCGTAAGGCCCCCATCTCTGACGACCTGATGCACATTGGTGCTGCTTCCGATGCCACTCTGAAGGCCGCGGTCAAGTATGACGATGCCCGCCCTGAGCATGAGGTAAATATATCAAATAAATAAATACATCCATATTTGTTTAGGCACAGGATGTAACGACCCTGTCTTTATTCTTGCTAGTATGACGATGCCCCCCCCCCCCCCCCCCCCCCCCCCCCTGAGCATGAGGTAAATATATACAATAAATAAATAAATATTTGTTTAGGCACAGGACGTAACGACCCTGTCTTTCTTCTTGCTCTACCGGCTCTGCTCAATTTGAGTATGACGATGCCCCCCCCTGAGCGTGAGGTAGACATACAAAATAAATAAATGCATATTTGTCTAGGTGCAGGACCAAATGGCCCTGTATTTATTCTGTCTAGTATGACGATGCCCCCCTGAGCATGAGGTAAATATATACAATAAATAAATACATTCATTCATTCATTCATATTTGTTCAGGTATGTGACCAAATGGCCCTGTATTTGTTCTGTCTAGTATGACGATGCCCCCCCGAGCATGAGGTAAATACATAAAATAAATAAATACGTTCATTCATTCATATTTGTTTAGGTATGTGACCAAATGGCCCTGCATCTGTTCTGTCTAGTATGACGATCCCCCCCCCCCCCCCCCCCCCCCCCCCCCCCCCCCGCCCCCCCCCGCCCCCCCCCTGAGCATGAGGTAGATATACAAGAATAAATAAATAAATACATGCATGTTTGTTTAGGCACAGGACGAAACAACCATGTCTTTCCTCTTGCTCAACCGGCTCTGCTCAATTTAAGTACAACGATGCCCCCCCTGAGCATGAGGTAAATATATGAAATAAATAAATAAATGCATGTTTGTTTAGGTGCAGGACCAAATGGCCCTGTATATCTTCTGTCTAGTATGACGATGCCCCCCCCCCCCCCCCCCCCGAGCATGAGGTGAGTACATACAATACACAAATGCATATTTGTTTAGGAGCAGGACCAGATGACCCTGTCTTTCTTCTTGCTCTATTGGCTGTACTCAATATAAGTCTCAATATAACATCTCGGATGACCTGATGCACATTTAATTGGTGCTGCTTCGGACGCCACTCTGAATCGCTAGTCCAAAGTGAAACAACTAGTACACTCCACCAAAGCACTAATCACCGGAGGGGCTGGTGAATTAAAAACAGTGTGAAGCATAAAGAAATAGCTAATCTATGATGAGCTCCACTAAGTGAACCATCTGCTTATGGAACGTAGTGTCAGAAAACCATCAAGACGCTATAGTCTAGTATGACGACGAGGCTGAGCATGAGGTAAATATATAAAATTAATAAATGCAACTTTGTTTTGGTACAGCCGTACAGGAGGTGGTGGTGGTGGTGGCGTGGGGGTGTATTGGAGGGTGAGACCAAATGGCCCTGTTTTTAGGATTTTTAGGGTTTTTAGGGTGAGACCAAATGACCTTGTTAGGCCGTGGATGTGACCCCCCCTCTACCCCATGACACCTGTATGGAAACGCTGACACGCTACCCACTCCATCCCCCACTCCATCCCAATCCCCCAACCCAACCCACCGCACCGCACCCCAGTCAGATTATGAGGACGTGGATGTGACCCCCCCCCCCCCCCCCCCCCCCCTATCCCACGACAACTTCATGGTAACGCTGGCACGCTACCCACTCCATCCCCACCCGCAACCCAGTCAAATTATAAAAACGTGGATGTGACCCCCCCCCCCCCCCCCCCCCCCCCCCCCCCTATCCCACAACAACTTCATGGTAACGCTGGCACGCTACCCACTCCATCCCCACCCGCAACCCAGTCAATTATGAAAGCGTGGATGTGACCCCCACCCCACCCCACCCTATCCCACGAGACACACCTTATCCCCCCTACCCCACATTGTATCCCCCCCCCCCCCCCCCCCCCCCCCCCCCCCTCCCCCCCCACACACACACACACACGCGCACGCACAAAACAGGTGGACCGCACAGCTGAGTTTGAGATTTGCAGGTCTCACTTCATCACAAACAAACACCAGTGACCCCACCCCACCCCACCCCACCCAACCCCACATCTAATCCCAAACCCCGCCCCCACCCCACCCTACCCACACCAGTCAGATTATGAGGACGTGGATGTAACCCCCCCCCTATCCCACGACAACTTCATGGCAACGCTTGCACGATACCCCATTGTCGTGGTCAACTTCTACGCCCCCTGGTGCCACTGGTGCCAACGTCTGGCGCCCACCTGGGAAGCAGTGACCAAGGAGGTGCATGAGAAGTATCCCGAAGGCGATGGCCGCATTCGCTACGCCAAGGTAAATCAATCTAATGGTGTCTTGTTTATTGTTTGGTATCATTATTAGTAGTATTAGTACTGTTGTTGCTGTTGTAGTCTATGTCTACGCCCCCTGGTCCCACTGGTGCCACCGTCTGGGGCCAACCTGGGAAGCAGTCACGAAGGAGGTGATGGCCGCATCCGCTACGCCAAGGTAAATAAACTGAAGGGAATCTTGTGTATTGTTGCTGTTGTGGTCATCTTTGACGGCCCCCTGCTGCCCCTGGTGCCAACGTCTGGCACCAACCTGGGAAGCAGTCACCAAGGCGGTGCATGAGAAGCATCCCGAAGGCGATGGCCGCATCCGCTACGCCAAGGTAAATAAATTGAACGATGTCTTGTGTACTGTTACTAGTACTGTGCCTGTGTGGCTGTTAGCCACACCCGCTCTGTTCTGGGCTGTTAGTGTCCATCCTTAGCAAGGCGGTGCATCTGAAGTGTCCGGGATGTGATGGCCGCATCCGCTACGCCAAGGTAAATAAATTGAACGGTATCTTGATTATTGTTTGTTTATTTTTGGCGGAGCCCCCTCTTCAAGAGGGCAGGAGCCAGGGGTGTGAGCCCCCATGTTTACCCATTGGTCGGCCCCCTTAGGGAGACAGACCTATGCGATACTTCCGCGAAATCGTGCTGTTGGTGCTGTTTTTTCACATCTTCAATTTCCCCAAGAATGCCGGCCAAATCAGCCGGCCAAATCTGACTGGCCTAAAATCTTACCGACTCGTGTTCGATTACCGTCGGGTGCGGATTACCTCTGAGGGCACTTTTTCGCGTACGTATCTCAGGGTTGCGGACTGTGGACGCGGCGTTTTCATTTGTCGTTGCCCTCCTGTCCCGTGGACTCAATCTAGGGACCTAGAGCATGTCTACGATTTTCCTCTGAAGAATTCGCTTCTTCGTGACTCTCGTAGCTCATTGCATCAGCGCATTGTGCTTGACAAGGAAATCTGCTCTTTCGCACTAGTTCCTGCAGGTTGCGAAGTAGCAACTGTAGCCTCTGGAGTTGCTGCACCTGCCTCCATGGAACTCCGGGAAGTCAGTGAGCCAAGAAGTTCATTAGCCTTACAGGCCACCAAGTTGCATAATAATGCCATGCCATGCTACATTGATTCTTGACCCCCCCAATATTGAATTGTACCGATAAGTAAGCAACTGCTTGTGCATCCATCACCAAGGAGGCTGCCACTGCTGCTTGACGAACATTACACCCCCCCCGGGGCCGACCTCCAGGGGACCCGCCAGGGCCCCCTACTAATTGTCTGTTTGTCCGACCGAAACAAAAATTGAAGCCTGACACGTCAGCCAACGGTCGCGTTACTACCTCGCTTCGGTCAGCTCCATCGTTGCCACCTTTCGTTCCGTTGCCAACACACTCCGCCAATTTTCCGCGTCGCTTGCGACGCTGCATAGGACTTGTCCAACCTAACATTGGCCGCATTTGAAATGCCAGGGTACGCCAAGTCAATTGAACGCTATCTTGATTATTTCTGCTGTGGTCAAATTCTGCGCCCCTCGGTACCAATGATGCTAACGTCCGGGGCCAATCGTTTTTTTTGCAACGCGGCGCCATGCCGTTCTTGCATGGCGACGCATGGGTCCGGCAAAACAGGTCAGAAATGACCTTCCGACCCCCCCGGCTGAGGTTTGCAGGTCTACCTTCATCACACACACACCAACCCCCCCACCCACCCACACGCACACACACACACACGCACACAACCACACGCACACCCATAAACACAGACATACCTCATCTTATCCCCCCCACCCCACCCAATACACAGGTGGACTGCACAGCCGAGATTGAGATTTGCAGGTCTGCCTTCACCCCACCCACCCCACCCACCCCCACCGCACCCACCCACCCAATGCCCAGGTGGACTGCACAGCCGAGATTGAGATTTGTAGGTCTGCCTTCATCCCCCCCACCCCCCCCACCCACCCCCACCGCACCCACCCACCCAATGCACAGGTGGACTGCACAGCCGAGATTGAGATTTGCAGGTCTGCCTTCATCCCCCCCACCCCCCACCCCCCCCCCCCACCGCACCCACCCACCCAATGCACAGGTGGACTGCACAGCCGAGATTGAGATTTGCAGGTCTGCCTTCACCCCACCCACCCCCACCGCACCCACCCACCCAATGCACAGGTGGACTGCACAGCCGAGATTGAGATTTGCAGGTCTGCCTTCATCCCACCCACCCACCCCACCCACCCCCACCGCACCCACCCACCCAATGCACAGGTGGACTGCACAGCCGAGATTGAGATTTGCAGGTCTGCCTTCATCCAAGGGTTTCCCTCTCTCCGAGTGTTCAGGAAGGGCCACGATGATGTGGTAGTGGGCTCGGTAAGAGATGGGTGTGTGGTGGTGTGGGGTGGGTGGTGGGTAGGTTGGGTGGGTGGGTGGTGGGTGGGTGGTGGGGGTGGGTGTGGTGTGGGAGGGGTGGCTCGTAAGAGATGGGGTGTGGTGTGGGGGGTGGGTGGTGGGGTAGGTTTGGTGGGGGGGTGGTGGGTGGGTAGGGTTGGTGGGTGGGTGGGTAGGTTTGGTGGGGTGGTGGTGGGTGGTGGGTAGGTTGGTGGGTGGGTGGGGGGTGTGGGAGGTTGGGGGGTGGGTGTGTGGTTGGGTGGTGAGGACCTTGGGGGTGTAGGGTGGCGGTGGTGGTAGGTTTGGTGGGTGGGTGGTGGGTGAGTAGGTTTGTGGGTGGGTGGGTGGGGGTGGTGTGGGTAGGGTTGGTGGGGGGGTGGTGTGGGGGGGTGGGGGTCGGGTTGGGTTGTGTGGGTGGGGGGTACGTTTGGTGGGTGGGAGTGTGTGTGGTGGGCCTGTGAGGGGGTGGGGTAGGTTTGGTGGGTGGTGGGTGGGGTGTGGTGGGTTGTGGTACGTTTGCGTGGTGGGTGGGGGGTGTGGTGGGGTGAGGGGGTGGTGGTAGTTGGGGGTGGTGGGTGGGTGTGAGGGGGTGGTGGGTAGGGTGGTGCGTGGGGGGTGGGTGTGAGTGGGTGGTGGGTAAGTGTTGGTGGTGGGTGGGTGGGTGGTGGTAGGTTGTGGGGGGGTGGTGGTGGGTTGTGGTGGGTGGTGGGTACGTTTGGTGGGTGGGTGGGTGGGTGTGAGTGGGTGGTGGGTAGGGTTTGGTGGGGGTGGGTAGGTGTGGTGGGGGGTGATGCGGTGGGGGTATGTTTGGGGGTGGGTGGTGGGTGTGAGTAGGTGTGGTGGGTGGGTGGAGGGGGGGTAGGTTGGGGGGTGTTTGTATGTGGGTTTGTGGGGGGGGGGTGGTGGGTGGGGGGGGTGGGGTGGGTTGGTTTTGGGGGGTGGGGGGTACGTTGGTTGGGGGGGGAGGGTGGTGGTGGGTGTGAGGGGGTGGTGGGTAGGTTAGGTTGGTGGGTGGTGGTGGGTGGGTTTGGTGGGTGGTGGTACGTTTGGGGTTTTTTTTTTTTTTTTTTATTTTTTTTTGGGGTGGGTGGGTGGGTGTGGGGGGTGTGAGGGGTGGTGGGTAGTTGTGGTGGGTGGGCTGGTGGGGGGGTGTGGTGGGGTTGGAGGGGTGTGGGTGGGTGGTGGGGGTGGTGGGCTGGGGTATGTGGTGGGTGGTGGGTAGGTTGGTGGGTGGGGTGGGTAGGTTTTGGTGGGTTGGTGAGTGGGTGTGGTGGGTGGGGTACGGTTGGTGGGTGGTGGGTGTGTGTGAGTGGGTGGTGGGGAGGTTTTGGATGGGTGGTGGGGTAGGTGTGGTGGTGTTGTGAGTGGGTGGTTGGGTAGGTTTGGGGGTGTGTGTGGTTGTGTGTGAGTGGGGGGGTGGGGGGTAGGTTGTGGTGGGTGGTGGTGGGTATGTGGTTGGTGAGTGGGTCGGTGGGTAGGTTGGGTGTGTGTGGTGTCGGTGTCTGTTTGAGGGTGGTGGGGTAGGTGGTTGTGGTGGTGAGGGGTGTGTGTGAGGGGTGGTGGGTAGGTTTGGTGGGTGGGTGTGGTCTGTGTGAGTGGGTGGTGGGTAGTTTTTGGTGGGTGATGGGTGTGTGTGGTGTGTGTGAGGGTGGTGGGTAGGTTTGGATGTGTGTGTGTGGTGGTGTGTGTGTGATGTGGTGGTAGGTTTGTTGATGGTTGGGAGGTGGTGGGTGGGTTCGGTTGTGTGGGGGTGGGTGGTGGGTAAGTTTGGTGTGTGGGGGTGGTGTGTGTGAGTGGGTGGTGGGTTAGGTTTGGCGGGGTGGGGAGTGGGTGGTGGGGAGGTTTAGGTTTTGGGGGGTGGTGGGTGGGTTGTGTGGTGGGGTGTGAGGGGTGGTGGGAGGGTTTAGGTTTGGGGGTGGGGGCGTGTGGGTGTGTGAGTGGGTGGTGGGTAGGTTTTGGTGGGTGATGGGTGTGTGTGAGTGGGTGGTGGGTAGGTTTGGTGGGTGGTGGGTGTCGGTATGTGTGAGTGGGTGGGGGGTCGGTTTTGGTGGGGGCATGGGGGTGTGTGAGTGGGTGTGGGTAGGTTTGGTGTGTGTGTGTGGTTGTGTGTGTGGGTGTGGTGGGAGTTTGGGGTGGGGTGTGGGTGGGTTCGGTTGTTTGTGTGGGGGGGGGTGGGGGTAAGTTTGGTATGTGGGGCGGGGTGGTGGTGTGGTGGGGGGGGGGTGGTAGGTGTGGTGGGGGGGTGGTGGGTGTGTGTGAGTGGGTGGTGGGTGTGGGTGGGTGGGTGGTGGGTAGGTTTGGTGTGAGTGGGTGGTGTGTGTGGGTGGGTGGTGGGTGGGTTTGGTGTGTGTGGGTGGGTGGTGGGTAAGTTTGGTGTGTGGGGGTTGGTAGGTTTGGTGGGTGATGGGTGGGTAGGTGTGGTGGGTGTGGGTGGCTGGTGTGTGTGTGGTGGCTGGTGAGTGGGCGTTTGTGTGTGGTGTGTGTGGTGGCTGGTTAGTGAGCAAGGTAAGGGTTGGATGATCGACTGATGGCGAAGCATGCTGCATTCACTTACAGGCTGTGATGAGGGAGTGTGCTTGGTAAGATATATGGGTGTGGTGTGTGTGGGTGGCTGGTGTGTGGGTGGTGGTTAGTGGGTGGCTGGTGTGTGTGTGGGGTGGATAGGTGTGGGTGTGTGGGGTGGCAAGTTGGTTCTAGTGGGCAAGGTAAGGGGTGGATGGTAGCGAAGCATGTTGCATTCACTCACAACCTGTAATGAGGTGACTCTTCATCTAATGCTTCATCTCTTCCTCCACACCCATGTATCTTACCAACCCACTTCCACATCATCGTGGCTATTCCTGAGTATTTAGGAACAGTATTTTTTATTTCAGATTTCTGTAGTCCAGGTCGAGTAGCAACTTGGGCTACTCAACCCTGATTTCAGGATAGTTGCGTAGCCATCGCACGGCAGAGCGCAAAGCGCGGAGCCTGGGGGGTAGGGGGGTCGGGGGGTAGCGCGTCCCGATATCGGGGGAGCCTGGGGGGATCGGGGGGTAGCGCGTCCCGATATCGGGGGGTCCGGGGGGTGTAGCATTCTACGGAATGGCGACGGAATGGCGACGCGTCGTCGAAAAATGAAACACTGTTTAGGAAGGGCCACAATGATGTGGAAATGTGCCATGTCTAGGTCTATCCAACCGCATGAGAACCCTTTGCATGAAAAAAAAAAACTTTCGTCCTTTTGAGTATTGTAAAGATTAATGAACACCTCTTGGGGACAGGGTTTAGGGTCCAGTGATCTCTCCACCTTGTTGGGTTGAGTAGTGGACCCTAAACATAACGATCACACCCCCACCACCACCACCACATCATCATCATCACCACCACCATCACCACCGTAATCACTACACCACCACCATGGCCACCACACCACCACCACCACAACACAACAACAGCACAACAACAACAACACACCACCACCACAACACCAACACCACCACCGCACCAACATACCACCGCACCACCACAACACCACAACACTACCACCACAACAAAACACCACTACACCATCACCACAAACACCACTCCAACACCACAACACCACTTCACCACCACCACCACACCACCACCACCACACCCACACCACCACACCACCACCATCTTCATCACCACAACCACCACAACACCATCCTCTTCTGTCTCCCCCCCCCCTCCCTGCAGATGTACTTCCATAATACGTTCACAGGAGATAGCACCACACAACCACCACCACCACACCATCACCACCACACCCCCACAACCCCAACCATCCTCTTCTGTCTCCTCCTTGCAGATGCTCAACCACGAGGTGTACGCAGGAGATCGCACCACACCACCACCACCATCCTCTTATGTCTCCTCCCCCTCCCTGCAGATGTACTTCCATAACGCGTTCACAGGAGATTGCACCACACAACCACCCCCACTCCACCACCACACCCCCACACCCCCACCATCCTCTAATGTCTCCTCCCTGCAGATGCTCAACCACAAGGCGTACACAGGAGATCGCACCACACCACCACCACCACAACACCATCACCACCACAACACCACCACCATCACCATCAACTCCATCACCACACCCACCACCACCATCCTCTCCCCCTCCCCCAGATGCGCAACCATGGGGCTTACACAGGAGATCGCACCACACAACCACCACCACACCTCCACCACCACCACACCACCACCACCACCATCTCCATCACTACCACCACCATCCTCTTCTGTCTCCTCCCCCTCCCAGGAGATGCACGACCATGAGGCGTACACGGAAGCTCGCACCACACAACCACCGCCACTCCACCACCACCACACCACCACCACTCCACCACCATCAACACCACACCCACCCACCACACCACCACCATCAACTCCATCACCACACCAACACACCAGCACCAACACACCAACACCACCACTATCCTCTTCTGTCACCTCCCCCTCCCCGCAGATGCACGGTCATGAGGTGTACACAGGAGATCACACCACACCACCACTTAACCACCACCACCATCACATCACCACCACCACTCCACCACCAACAACAACAACAAAATCAATTCCATCACCACACCCACCACACCGACACTACACCACCATAGTCCTCCTCTGCCTCCTCCCCCTCCCCTCAGATGCACGACCACGAGGCGTACACAGGAGATCGCACCACACCCACCACACCATCATCCTCTCCCCCTCCCCCAGATGCACGACTGTGAGGCGTACACAGGAGATTGCACCACACCACCACCACCACTCCACCACCATCAACACCACCACCACCACTTTACCACCACCAACACCACCAACACACCACCACCATCAATACCGTCACCACACCCACCACACCACCACCACCATCCTCTCCCCCTCCCCCAGATGCACGACCATGAGGCGTACACAGGAGATTGCACCACACCACCACTCCACCACCACACCACCACACCACCACCATCAACACCACCACCACCACTTTACCACCAACACCAACACCACCGCACCAACACCATCAATTCCGTCACCACACCCACACCACCACCACCATCCTCTTCTGTCTCCCCCCCTCCCCCAGATGCACGACCATGAGGCTTACACAGGAGATCGCACAACTGAGTCCTTGTTAGCCTTTGCCGACAACCTGGTGTTGAGTGCCGGGCAGCCACACCACAAGCACCATGCCTTGGGGGCTGCGCCCAAGAGCCTGGGCTGTAACCTTGCAGGTATGTATGTATGTTTGCATGTATATATGCATGTATGCATGTATGTTTGTATGTACTAGTACATTACCCCCCGCCCCTCCCACCCATGCAAACCTGCATAAGGGCAATTTAGGCTCACTCTTTCTTCACAAAACCTGATGAACATTTGTAGGGAGCGGCAGGGGGGGGGGTTAGCTGGGTAGCGCTACCTAGCGCTAATCGCGCTACATAGCGCGACCTGCCGTGCTCTCATAGCTGGTTTCGAGCTAATAATGTTGGTAACTTGTCCTTGAAGGTGCTATTCGGTACCGATTTTGCATAGCTTTTCACAAGGAATCCGAATTTCGCATTCGCGAAGCGTGATTCCGTTTATGCAGCAAGGGAACACGGAGCCTGTCGCGACTTACCCTTTCTCATGGTAACATTATCAAGGGCTACATTTGGCTAAGTTAGCTCCCAGCTATTAGGACTAACCCAGCTATTAGGACTATTAGTCCTACTTTTGGCCGCGGTTAGGGCTACCTGCCGCTCCCTAAACATTTGTATATACTAAATATTTATATATACTAAACATTTATATATACTAAACATTTGTATATACTAAACATTTGTATATACATTTCCGGTGTGCGCATGACCTTCTCTTGCATTTTCACACAAAAACTGGAGGTATGTATAGCAAAATGCCTCATGTCACCCCTCCACGCCCCCTTGCACACACGCTCCTCCCTCAGTCCCTCCTCCCCTCTTTCTTTGCCCCTCCCTCTCGCCTCCTTCATGCCTCCTTCCTATTTTCTGTCTCCAACCCCCATCCCTTACTTCCCATCCACCCTCCCCTCTCTCCATCTATCCCCCTTCCCTCTCCCCCCCCACACCCCACACAACACACACAACACACACACGTCCCCTGCTCCCCATGTCTCTCTCCTCCCCCTTTCCACCCCCATGGCCCAATACCCACACAAACAGACACACTCATCAGTCTTCCCTTCATCGGGACATGTTTCCCGATTCTATGGTAGAAATCTTTGACTTCTGTCCAGTCAACACCTGCTGAATAAAAAATGGCAGCGCCGTGCTTAACGATCATCAATACAATGAAAAGAGATTGCATAGATATGATGAGCGGTCCAAGTGCGAGAAATGGAAAGGAAATGGCTGCTCGCATCCACTGCTCGCATCCACTGGCTTCCAACCATGACACAATTGATGCACAGGCATGGTAAAATTGCGCATGCGTGAAATGAATGGTGGCAACGCTCGCAGGTGGAGAAAAGACGCCTGGTGATATGAAGAAATTGCAATTACTCGCAAGCTGGTGAAATTAATTGTTAGCCCTTTATTATCTCCTGCTCTGGCAAGCTCACTTTGAGCGCTGGCTGGCGGTCTTGTGCGCCCTCATGTCCATTAGGACCTGAGGACCTTAGCACGCATCATGGAGCATGAGCAGAAGACTGCATCGAGAAGTTTGCTGACTGTATTCTTCGCCCTTCTGCCTAAATCTGGTTGATCGTGCGCATGCATGCATCGAGTAGCAAAAGATTGTAGACAATGAGTCTGAGCGCCATACTTGGTCTATTGTGGCGCTCAGATCGAATGTGGAAGAAGATTTATCGCTTCGCATTCATCTGCTTTGTCAGTTCGAAAACTGGGAATGCGGAAGAAGATTTATGGCTTCGCATTCATCTGGGTTTAGGGATTAGGGTTTAGGGGTGGGGGGGCTCGAGTGCTCGACCCCAGACTCGACTGCTTCAGGAACCTCATAGGGAACCAAAATTCAGAACGCGTTGCGCGCGCGCCCTTTTCCGCCCAACTGCCGCTCGTGTGAAGCTGGGCGCGAAGGCCTGGGAGACGTCCAGCCTGGATGTAGCCTGAATGTACCTTCCAGGAGATCCACCAATTACACCCTTGGTGTCACTTACTAACGGCTTGATTTGTACCCCTCTCGTCGAGACCTTCTCAATGGTGTACGTCACGCTCAAAAATTCGCACTGGCAAGAAAGTTACACAGGTACAAATACAATTGGGAAAACGGTCGCCCCCACCCCCCACCCCACCCCCCTCGTATCTCGGCCGCCCGTGGGTGTATCGACATGATTTTTTTGTATCGACTATTGCTCGCGCTTCTCTATCCATATCGAACGTGCGGTACAAAATATTTTTTCTTTCCCCCCCCCCCTCGGTATTAGTATTATTTATTGATTGATTGATATATGTTTCCTCTCTGTGTGCAGGATTTATTATTATTTATTGATTGATTGATTGATTGATTGATTAATTGATGTATATATCCTCTCTGTGTGCAGCATTTATTATTATTTATTATTATTTATTGATTTATTGATGTATGCATCCTCTCTGTGTGCAGCATTTATTAATACTACTATTAGTATTATTTATTTATTGATTTATTGATGTATGTATCCTCTCTGTGTGCAGCATTTATTAATACTACTATTAGTATTATTTATTGATTGATTTATTGATGTATGTATCCTCCCTGTGTGCAGGATTTGTGCTGGTCAAGAAGGTTCCGGGTACTCTGCACTTTGCTGCCCGCTCCGAGGGCCACTCTTTCGATCACTCTTTCATGAACATGACTCATGCGGTACACCACTTGTACCTCGGGGCGAAACCAACTGTGAGAAAGTACAACCAGCTGAAGCGCCTACACCCTGCTGGCTTGACTAAGGACTGGGCAGACAAGTTGCATGACCAATTCTATGTGTCTGAGAAGACTCAAGATACCCACGAACACTACATGCAGGTAAGCAGTGCTTTTTGTTTCGTTTCTATGTGATTGAGCCTACACAAGATACCCACGGACACTACATGCAGGCATGGTATTAGTGGCCCGCTATGTGTCAGACAATGTGTCTGAGAAGACGCAAGATACCCACGAACACTACATGCAGGTAGGAATAGCTTTGTGTATTCACTGTACAGGCACACTTGTGGTGGGCATTCACATGCAGGCATGGTAATAGTGACACACAATGTGTCTGAGAAGACGCAAGATACCCACGAACACTACATGCAGGTAGGAATAGCTTTGTGTATTCACTGTACAGGCACACTTGTGGTGGGCATTCACAAGCAGGCATGGTAATAATGACACACAATGTGTCTGAGAAGACGCAAGATACCCACGAACACTACATGCAGGTAGGAATAGCTTTGTGTATTCTCTGTACAGGCACACTTGTCGGGGGCATTCACATGCAGGCATGGTAATAGTTACACACTATGTGTCTGAGCAAATACAAGATACTCACAGACAATATATGCATGTAAGCAGAGCTTTTTGTTTCGTTTCTATGTGTCTGAGAAGACACGAGATACCCACAAACACCACATGCAGGTAAGCAGAGCATAGCGTATTCACACTGCGTACACACTTTTGGAGGGTATTCACTCTACATGCAGGCATGGTAATAATCACACACTATGTGTCTGAGCTGCACAAGATACTCGCAGATAATATATGCAGGTAAGCAGAGCGTTTTGTTTCGTTTTGTTTCTATGTGTCTGGGGAGACACAAGATACCCATGAGCACTACACGCAGGTAAGCAGAGCACTATACGCAGGCATGGTAATAGTGACACACTATGTGTCTGAGAAGACGCAAGATACCCACGAACACTATATGCAGGTAGGAAGAGCTTTTGGTGTGCCTCCGTGTATGCTGGGTGCAGGCGCAGTGGGGCAGAGTGAGTCGTGAGATGGAGTGGTTTTCTGTGTGTGTGTGTGTGGGGGGGGGGGGGGGGGGGGGTCTGTCATTGAGATGGAGAGGGTTTTTTCTGCATCTGTGTATGCTGGGTGCAGGCGCAGTGGGGCAGAGTGAGTCTGGAGATGGATTGGTTTTCTCCAGAGGGACCCCCCCACCCCACCCCACCCCACCCCACCCCCCCCACACACACACACAGATGCTAGATCTAAGTTAGATGGCTTGCTGTACTTTCTTTATAATAGGGCCTTGATCTTTTGATATTATAATTGATTTTGAAAAACAGGGCCTTGATCTTTTTGATAAACTACTTATAAATTATATATTTGATTTATAAGATCAAAGCGGAACGCACAAACTTTTAACATTTTTGCAATTAATTAGGTTTATCTGGGAAATGCGATTCCAGAATGTTCCTGTTCTTCATACATAACGTGTTAATATACGACGATCGACTAGATGACTTATTCCTAATGTTGTTTTTTTAGTTTTTGAGTACTGTGAGGCTGGACCGCAATTAAATTGTGTAACACCGTTTACTGGAGTGAGTCTGGAGTATCCCCGGTCGGAACGGGTTGGCTCTACCGTAGAGCGATCCCGGGTCGGACGAAGCAGATGCGGGGTCCTATCAGGTCTCTGGTTCGAACCTCAATGAGGTCATCTGGGCCCACCCGGAGGGTCATCGACCGGCATGGTAACTGGACTCTATGTTTGATGTAAGCCCGTCCATCGCATACTTCCGAGGCGGTTCCCTTAATACCCATTGGGCACGTCCTTAGAGGTCATTCTGTGGCAATTCTTGGATGTTCACATCTTCAATTTTTGAGTCGGGAGTGGGCATCAAGGCGTAGAGGGCTGAGTGGTTTCTGTACAACACCTCTTTCCTGCAGAAGCAAGGCGATCGCTCCAGGGGGGGGGGAGGGGGCAAAACCCACAGTAACGGTCCCCAGCGGAAGAGTGGTTTCTGTTCAACACCTCTTGCCTGCAGTGACAAGGCAATCGCTACACAGCACCTCATTCCGGGGGGGAGGGGGGGGGGGGGGGGAGGGGACAGGAACAGGAACAGGAATAGGTCCCCCCCCCCCCCCCCCCCCCCCCTCCCTGGCATGGCGTATTGATTTTCAATTATGTTGGTTGCAGGTTGTGTTGACCACTGTCGAGCCCAGGGACGGCCACAGTAACGGTCCCCAGTGAATGGTTGCGTCCCCCAGCTTCCCCAGTGCAAAATTCCTTCCTCCACCCCCCCACCCCACCCCCTCCTCCCTAGCATGGCGTATTGATTTTCAATCTTGTTGGTTGCAGGTTGTGTTGACCTCTGTCGAGCCCAGGGACGGCCACAGTAACGGTCCCCAGTGAATGGTTGCTTCCCCCAGCTTCCCCAGTGCAAAATTCCTTCCCCCACCCCCCACCCCCTACCCCACCCCCCACCCCCTCCTCCCTAGCATGGCGTATCGATTTTAAATTATGTTGGTTGCAGGTTGTTTTGACCACTGTCGAGCCCAGGGACGGCCAGAGTAACAGTCCCGAGTGAAAGATTCCTTCCCCAGTGCAAAATTCCTTCCCCCCACCCACCCATCCACCCCCCCTCCCTGGCATGGCGTATCGATTTTCAATTATGTTGGTTGCAGGTTGTGTTGACCACTGTCGAGCCCAAGGACGGCCACAAGAAGAACATGTACGATGCGTACGAGTACACTGCTCACAGCCACACATTTGTGTCAGACGATGTGCCTTCCGTCAAGGTTACCTACGACCTCTCTCCCATCCAGGTATGTGAGCGTCTGCGGGTATATATGTGTGTACTTGTCTGTATATGTGTACGTGCGTGTATCTTACCAGGACTCTCTCCCATTCAGGTATGTGTACGTGTCTGTGTGTGCGTGTGAATGTGTGTATATGTGTGCGTGCGTGTATCTTACCAGGGCTCTCTCCCATTCAGGTATGTGTACGTGTGTGTATATGTGTGCGTGTGAGTGTGTGTATATGTGTGCGTGCCTGTATCTTACCAGGGCTCTCTCCCACTCAGGTATGTGTACGTGTGTGTACATGTGTGCGTGTGAATGTGTGTATATGTGTGTGTGCGTGTATCTTACCAGGGCTCTCTCCCACTCAGGTATGTGTACGTGTCTGTATATGTGTGCGTGTGAATGTGTGTATATGTGTGCGTGCGTGTATCTTACCAGGGCTCTCTCCCATTCAAGTATGTGTACGTGTCTGTATATGTGTGCGTGTGAATGTGTGTATATGTGTGTGAGCGTGTATCTTACCAGGGCTCTCTCCCACTCAGGTATGTGTACGTGTCTGTATATGTGTGTACTTGTCTGTATATGTGTGAGTGTGTGTATCTTACCAGGGCTCTCTCCCATTCAGGTATGTGTACGTGTCTGTGTACATGTGTGCGTGCGAATGTGTGTGTGCGTGTATCTTACCAGGGCTCTCTCCCATTCAGGTATGTGTACGTGTCTGTATATATGTGTGCGTGTATCTTACCAGGGCTCTCTCCCACTCAGGTATGTGTACGTGTCTGTGTATATGTGTGTACTTGTCTGTATATGTGTGAGTGTGTGTATCTTACCAGGGCTATCTCCCATTCAGGTATGTGTACGTGTCTGTATATGTGTGCGTGCGAATGTGTGCGTGCGTGTATCTTACCAGGACTCTCTCCCATTCAGGTATGTGTACGTGTCTGTGTATATGTGTGCGTGCGAATGTGTGTATATGTGTGAGTGTGTGTATCTTACCAGGACTCTCTCCCATTCAGGTATGTGTACGTGTCTGTATATGTGTGCGTGCGAATGTGTGTATATGTGTGAGTGTGTGTATCTTACCAGGACTCTCTCCCATTCAGGTATGTGTACGTGTTTGTGTATATGTGTGCGTGTGAATGTGTGTATATGTGTGCGTGTGTGTATCTTACCAGGACTCTCTTTCATTCAGGTATGTGTAGTGTCTGTATATGTGTGCGTGTGTGTATCTTACCAGGGCTCTCTCCCACTCAGGTATGTGTACGTGTCTGTGTATATGTGTGTACTTGTCTGTATATGTGTGAGTGTGTGTATCTTACCAGGGCTATCTCCCATTCAGGTATGTGTGCGCCTAAATGTTTATGTGGGTGTGTATGTGTGTATATTTGAGTGTACATGTATGCATGTGTGTATATAAAACACAAACACACAAACACCACATTACACCACGTTCCATTATTTCCCAATGCAGATCCTAGTGACAAAGCTCAGTAAGCCATGGTGTAACTCTTAACACACACAAACACAAACACACACAACACACACAAAAGCACTAACACACGCATCACATTTCTATCCTTCCCAATGCAGATCCTAGTGACAGAGGTCAGCAAGCCTTGGTGTAGCCCTTAACACACACAAAACAACAACACGAACACACACACACACAAAAACACACACACACACCACATTACACCACGTTACATTATTTCCCAATACAGATCCTTGTGACAGAGGTCAGTAAGCCGTGGTGAAGCTCTGAACCCAACACAAAAGCACGCCCAAACACACAAACACCACATTACATTACATTATTTCCCCAAAAAGATCCTACTGACGAAGGTCAGTAAGCCTTGGTGTAACTGTCAACTCACAAAAACACAACACAAAAACACTAACACACACGCACAAAAACACGCACAAACACCACATTACACCACATTACATTATTTCCCAATGCAGATCCTAGTGACAATGCTCAGTAAGCCATGGTGTAACTCTTAACACACACAAACACTTACAAACACACAAAAACACGCACAACACGCACGAACACCACAGTACATTCTTCCCTATTGCAGATCCTAGTGACGGAGGTCAATAAGCCATGGTGTAACTCTTAACACACAAACACTAACACACACACAAAAACAATAACAACACACACAAACACCACAGTACATTCTTCCCTGATGCAGATCCTAGTGACGGAGGTCAGTAAACCATTGTACCATTTATTGACCACCACCTGCCCCAACACTTGATGTACCTCTCAATGCACGCACACAACACGCATCACACACAACACACACAAACACGCATCACACACACACACAACACGTAACACACACAAACACCACATTCCATTCCATTCTTTCCCGATGCAGATCTTAGTGACAGAGGTTAGTAAGCCATGGCATAATTTCTTGACCACCTCCTGCCCCAACACTTGATGTACTTCTCAATGCACACACACACAGCACACACATAACTCATTACATTCCACTCTTTCCCAATGCAGATCCTAGTGACAGAGGTCAGCAAGCCGTGGTACCATTTCTTGACCACCACCTGCGCTATTATTGGTGGAGTGTTCACCGTCGCTGGCATTCTCGACGCGGTCTTGTATGGGGCTGTCAACATGATTAGGAAGACCAACCTAGGAAAGCAGACATAGATATATGCACAGAAGGGGCGGCCCAAACATATATTGAAATTGAAATTGTTACATCCGTGTAGAACCGTTACTCACAGGACGTGAAGTTAAGGACACCATAGCGTAAGCTGGAGCTAGCTATAGTCACCGTAGGACCATCTCTGTAAAAAGAATTACCACCGATGCCTGGACAACAAGCACCGTAGCCCCATCATGCCAGTGCAGCTTACTACGGGGGGTTTTCACCCCGGTTGGGAAGCACCGGCACAATACAGCCGGTAAGACAAAACCTGAGAGGGGGGACGGTCTGTGTGCTAGTCCCCGGGTATCAACCCGGGGTGTGTTTCCATAAAGCGTCTGCACTGTAAAATACTCTGGAAACTAGTAATGGTGTGAGAATGGACTGTGTCCGCCAGTTTGAGGGCACAGGATCTCTGAAGTCCAAGAGTGGTCATAGAAGTCAAAAAAGAGGTAGGAATAGTACCAGTTGTACCAACGGTAATAACTTCATAGTGAACAAGGTATCCAGCCGATCGAAGGCCATTGACTAATTCAACATGTTGGGCATGTTTAGTAATAAACTTAGTAGCGTGATTAGTATCAGAGCAGTATACAAGCTCAAGAATCCAGAGTTCTTTATCAGACATACAGGTAGGAGAGTCTATGTCAGGTAGGACGGCAAGATCAGGTCTCATCCTCTTCCAATCCGCTAAAGTAATAGTGGAGGGGCGTAGCCAGTCGGGGAGACGTTTGCCCAGGACCCCCCTGGGAAGGTCCTCTTCCTTGCCAGCGTCCATGATCATTCTGCGAGATCCTAGGGCTCCTGTGCAGATGGCCTTGTGGATGAGTCGCACTGCGGCGTCATGTCTCTTGATGTAAAGCCCCTTGAAAGTCCGGTGTGTGCAACCCGCCAGGATGTGGCCCGCTCCGTCCTCACAGGTGTGGCAGATGAGGCATAGGGAGTTCGTGGGTGGGTGAGTGCTGGTAGTGTAAGGGAGTTTCCAGCGGAATGCAAGTTTACGGTTCCACAGTCTACCCCAGCGGGCTTTAAGGATGTGGAATTTAGTTTTATGCTGGATAAGGGTTGAGGTCCAAAATTTGTTACTTGCTTGAGGAAGTTGGTGGGGGGTGTTCTCAGCCCAGGTGGTTGCATAAATCCCTTTAAGAGGGTGTTGACCAAGGTGGCAGCTAGTGGGTAGGTTAGAGGTGATACCTTGTGTAAGGTTAGGTGCTAAAATTCTTGGGGGGATATCTCCCACGGGTGTACGAGGAGGTTGAACTGTAGGCCAGTAAACATTGTGGCGGGGGATTTCCCCAGTGTTATCAGTAAAATAAGTTGAAGTAGGGTGCTCAGCTGCCTTGCGTGCCAGAGTGTCTGCTCTGTCATTTCCAAGGATACCTGTGTGGGAACGGACTTTACAAAGGGTGGTGTGTGAGCCATGCAAGATGCGTTGAATGAGGTGTTTTTGAATTGATTGCAGTAATTCAGTATGAATGGAACGGGTTGTTGTGGTGGGGTCATGAATCATTTTTTTTATGAGTTGAAGAGAGCAGAGGCTGTCTGTATGAAGGGTAAGAGATTTGTCATAATCGATGTTGAGAAGGGCTTGGTGGATGGCTACCAGTTCTGCCCGGTTGTTAGTTTTGGTGGCCCCTATTCCCCCAGGGTTGATGGTGTAGCTTTGTCCTGCAGCCGGGACATATACTGCAGCACCTATTTTGCTAGGATGCCCTGGTTTACCTTTTATTAGGCTACCATCTGTGTAGACCTGGAGGCCAGAGGAGGGGGGTAGCAAGGTAAAAACAGGGGTGGGTAATGGTAAGAGGAGAGGGGGGAGGGTGTTGGTGGAGTAGAGGTTGCCAGGGATTTTTGGCCAGAGATTTAAGTTTCCGAGGGTAGGTGATGACAATGTCAGTGAAAGTAAGTGTGGAAGGTGGTGTGATAGTAGAGGGCTCCCAGGATGAGGAGAGGCTTTGCATGTAGTATGTCCATTGGTCAATAAAGTCTGGGAGTTTAGGAAAGTAAGTCTCTTGGCTGTGAGGGTTGCATATAAGGATGAGGTGTAATTTTTGAGTGGAGGGTGGGGTGTGAGATTTGCTGCCAAGCCATATTTCAGAGGTAGTATAAAATTCAGACTGTGGTCTAGAGTCAATGTAGTGGATCCAGGAGTGGTGGAGGAGAGTTTTGTAAGGGGCAGCAAGGTCATCAGGGAGGAGCATCAGGGTGCAGGTAGGGCTGAGAGTATTTTCAGCATGGTCAGCACTGGCTAGAGCCCACCTTAGAGCTTGGTGTGCTTGTGTGGTGGAATTGGGAATGTCCACCAGTGAGCCCCCAGTCCAGATGGTAAGAAAGGGGTCTTGGTTGGAGCCAAAGAGCTGGTCAGCAGGGCTGGTAGAAGAGAAGCTGGTGAGGCTTGGGTCGTAGCTAAGAGGATTGGAGGTACGATGGTGAGTAATGCCCAGAGCAGCTGCTGCTTGGTAGAGGAAGGGAGACAGAATGTTAGTGGCAGCAGGAGCAGCTCTGTATCTGGTGAAGAGGGCAGCTAGGTCAGTGTGGTATGTTCCTCCTTGGGTCAGTTGGTTCCATTTGGTTGGGTGGTGATTTTTAAAGTGGTCATAGTTTTGTTTAAGAGAGGTGAGCCTGTCGTTGGGAATGTGCCCAAGACAGTGACCTGTGGGGTTATAAAGATATGAAACGTTGGTATGTGTGTGTGTGGATTGGCCATCCAGAGTAGTAAGGATGCCTGTTTGTATAATGTAGGCTGAGGGTGGTTGAATGTCCCAGTCTGGGTGCCTGTCGTGTGTGTCAATTTTCAGAAGTTTGTGAACAAGGTTTTGTCAGCATTAAATCCTGGGGAGGTGGCCCATTGGCCTTGTTGCTGGAGGTTAGTGAGGTGGATGTCCTTCCTGGGATTGAGGTATGTGGTTATCGGAGGAGTGGTTTTAAAGGTGTGGGTTAATTGGTCATATGTTGGTTGTCCTATCAGTTCAACAAGGTGAGCCGCATGGTGAGATTGAGGCTTCCAGTGTATGGTGGAGGTAGTGGGGGTGAGAGGTGTGCAATGGTGGATGCTGTATCCCATGCGTGTGTAGGAGTTGATATGGTCGTTGTGCATGATGGTTGGGGCCCATTGGACGTGGACAACGGTGGTGGTGGCAAGTTTGCCGTCGTTGTAAGAGCGCTTGCCCCGCCAGCTCGTAATGTGCAGGGCTCTGTACTGAGATTCGTAAGTAAGGTGAAGCAGGCGCGCCGGTGGTGCAGGTGCGCTGCTGGCTGGGAATGTCATGGCCTCGCGGATCCTGTCAGGGTGCGAGGTGGAGGTTATTTTATATGCGCGGTAGAATTTGGAGGAGGAGGAGTGTCGAATCCAGGATTTGCACAAGTAGTGGCGCGCTGACCAAGTGGCGTCATTGTTGGGGCAGCCCCATGCTTGGTGCGCGTGACTGCCTGCGATCTGCGTGGGCCACGCCCACCATTGGTTTCCTTCCAGGTCCCCAGTGGGGTCCGCCTCGTAGTCTGCATCAGTAACGGAGGCGTGAGGTTGGTAGCGCTGGGTAAGTGGGGTGGAGGATTCGATAGGAGCAGGAAATTTAACGTTGTCTGTCGTGTTCTGCGAAATTGCGTAGCCAGGCGCAAGTTGCCTGTGGGAGAGGGGTAGTGGGTCAGAGTGAGTTGGAGGAGTGACGGTTTGGAAGGAGGAGAGGTGTGCGGTGAGGCGGTTCAGGGATCGTTTGTGGTGTTTAGTAATTTTGTGTGAAGTAATAAGAGAGAGGTCTGTAGTGCTGATAAGATGAGTTCCCATGGGGGTGACCAGGTCGTGGTATGAGTAGATGTCCACGTCGTGAAAAGGAGTCATTAGTGAGACAGGGATTGCCTGTGGTGGAAGAGGGAGAGAGTGTATGTTAAGTTCGTCAAGGAGTTCTGTGTCATTCCAAGAAATTATTATGTCAGATTTTTTAATAATTTCCAGCTGGCGGGCTAGGGACATATATTTAAGTTGCTTGCTGGAGAGAGAGAGAGGATCTAGAGTGGTCATGGTGGAGGTTGATTTGTCAAGAAGAGCCCTGGTGAGAATTCCCAGGTGACCTTGGTCGTTCATGGACTGGGTGAGGGCTGTTGCAGTAATCTGAGTATATTCAGTGAGTAGAGAAGGCACCCCTAGTCCTGCCTCTGTTTTAGGGAGGTGGAGTGCTCTTGTCGGAAAGGATCTAGGAAGGGAGCAGCAGAGTTTAACTGTTTTTAATACTGCTCTGTCAATGACATGAATGTCGGTTAGTGAGAAGGGAGCTACTATCATGGGGTATTTAATAGCTGCTCTGACACATTGTGAGATTATTCGTAGACATTGGGTGGGGGTTGCCCTATTTTTAGCTTTAGTGAGGATACTCAAGCCTTTGTTGTGGATGGTTTCAATAGTAGAGTGAAGTTGAGTTTTCCAATTTAAGGTGAGTGAGATGTGAACCCCCAGGTATTTATAGGCTTGGTCTGGCGGCTGGTAGGTAGCATAGGAATTACCTAGAGGAATTTTTTCTAGCCTTTGTTTGAGAGTGTTGTTGTGAGTAGGTTGTGAGGGGTGTGATTTGTGGAGTATGCCACTAACCACACATTTAGTGGCGTTAAGAGGAATGCCCGACCAGATACTAAAAGTTTGAACTTTACCACATTGGATGCGAAGGTCCTCTGAGCTGCCGGTTAGGACGGCAGTGTCATCAGCATACCCCAAGCTGCTAGTGTGGTTTTCATCTGCTGTTGTGGAGGGTAGGGATGCTGCTCTGTATCCTCGTCCTCCAGAACGGAGCCATCTGTGTAGGGGTTCTAGAAAAATAATGAAGAGTAAGGGGGAGAGAGTGTCCCCCTGGATAGTGCCCCTAGTGATGGGGATAGGGGAGCCAGATGTATTGTTAAGGAGGATATGTGTAGTAGAGTTTGTGTAAATTCCTTTAATTGTATCTATAGTATCATGGGTATAACCCAAGCTGTGCATAATGCAGAGAAGTTTTTGGTGATCAATCATGTTGAAGGCAGAGCTAAAGTCAAAGTAGGCAGCATAAAGGTCCTGGTGGAAGAGGGCAGCATCCTCAATGTTGTGGAGTAGGGTCAAGAGTTGTCTATAGGTACTTTTGTCTTTTCTGAAACCCTCTTGGCAGGCACTGAGAATGTGATTGGTTTCAGAGTAGGTAGTAATAGTGTTGGTAACAAGAGAGGTCCAGAGTTTGGCTACAGCATTGTTGAGGCCTATTGGCCTGTAATTTTGGGGTAAGCAAGGATCTGATTTTTTGTAGAGCATGACTGTGTGGGAGATTTTCCAGCAGTCTGGTGTTTCTCCCAGGATCCATACTAGCTGCATGAGTTTGTGTATGGTGAGGTGCATTTCCTGTGGGAGGCACATAAGTAGTTCATTAGGTATGCCGTCTGGGCCTGTGGCTTTGTTAGTGGAGAGTTTCCTGATGCAGTCATCATAGGTGGTTGAGGAGGAGAGATAGGTGTAAGGGGAGGCAGTGGTTTGTATGGAGTTGGCTGGAGTTTCAAGGTGGTATTTGTCTGTGTGTGTTTCCCATGGAGGGGGAGTGGCATGTCGGGTATAATCATCTAAGATGGGTGGTGTGGGAGGGGACATAAGTTTACCCATGTGTTTGGTCAAAACTTCCAGGAGACCCTGGGTACTGGTGCTAAGTGTGTTCGAGGATGCGTCCAGTAGGGCAGTGGGTGTGTGCGTGTAGTTTTCAGGAGAGAAAATATACCTGTGAGTTTGTCGTGCCTGCGTGCTGAGGCGGCGTCTGAATTTCTTGATGGAGGCAGTTGCTCTCTCCTCTTTGAGTGCAGCCTGCATGTGACGTAGTTCTGTAATACTTTGTTGAATATCAGCAGTTAGAGAGAGGCAGTAGTCAGGGAGGAGTAGGTTTTGTAGGTGTTGTTGTATTTTGATTTTAGTGGTAGGTGAGTATGTACCTGCCGTATGAGGTGTGCTTCTGAGCTCCATGTATTGTTGTTGGTCAAGGTGGGTGGAGGCTGTTCGAAGTGCTTTAATGTGTTTAATATGGTAGTTAAGACGTCTGTAAGTTTTAGCAGTTTGTCCGGGCAAAAAAATGCCTGGTGTGCTAGACTTAATGGGGCAGATGTCAGTCATGATGGAAAGAGCTTGGTGTAAAGTGATCATGAGATGATCTGCCATGCTGTTAAGATTTTCTGGCATGGTGGCTGTGAGTTCTTGTCTAATAGATTGGATGTGTGCAGATGTTTTATCTTCTCCCAGTAAAGTTTGTGCTATAGTCCAGGCTTTATTTATGTTGATGTGGCTGTGTTGAAATTGATGGAGAAATTTATTTGAGATTGCCTCTTTGGCTTTGGCCATGTCCTGTTGCTTGAGAGGGAGTTGCAGTTGGGGTGTTGGATTGTGAGGTGGTGTGTCCAGGTTGGGAGGTGGAAAGAGAGAGGAGGTAATATGTTGTTCCAGGGTCAAGTGGTCAAGTGTGTCTCCCATTTGGTGTGTGGTTTCTGTCACCATGGTTGCAGGTGGAGGGTTGATGAGAATGATGTCATCTATCCTGCTGCTGTAGGAGGTGTTGTCTGAATAAGTATGGGGACGTGGAGATGGTTGGATGTGAATTGAATATTTATTAAGATGCTGGTAGTGAGGCTGGTCCTCCAGGTGATGGACTGTGTTGCTTCTATCAGTAAGGTAGTAAGCTGCATTCCAGTCTCCCCCTGCAATATAGTGGTGAGAGGGGTTCTGGGATATGATGTAGTGGATGTGTTCATAGATGCGGGCTCTTTTGGCAGGATCATTGCAGGGCATGTAGACACCTAGGATGTGAGTGATGTTGTTAATAGTTTGATGAGTGAGATGACCAGCTATGTCAGCAGGGATTTCATGTTTAATTAGGTGTGCAGTAAGAGTCTTTTTGATAAGTGTGATGACTCCAGCTGAGCGGGTAACAATGTTGTCTGCATTGGTAGCTTGCTTAATGGTTTTGCTGCTGTGATGAAAGTGGTAGTCAGAGAGGTCTTGTTTGATCATATTAATTATGCCTGTATTGTTGGAGGTGAGTTTCGTTTCGGTGAGAATAGCAATGTCTGGCTCATTAGTTCGAATATGGTCATAGAGTGTTTCCCAGGATGAGAAAATGCCTCTGCAGTTGGAGGTGATAATGTTAGTGAGATAGAGTGCAGTTTGCTGTTGTTGAACAGGATATGAAGTAGTATGAGTAATTTTAATTCTTTTTGTTGGAAGAGTTTTGGTGGTGAGTCTGGAAGGAGCAGGTTTCTTTGTAGGAGGTTCTGCCCCAAAAATTCTGCATTGGCGAAACTTAGTGAAGTCAGGAAGGACAACTTTGCTAGGTATAGGGAGAGGTGTGTTGTGCATCTGGTGTGTGCAGGGGTGTAAGCGTTTGGTAGTTAAATTATTTTTCTTTGTAGGAGATGTTTTTTGTTTTGATCTGGGAGGTTCCTCATCGTCAGAGACTAAGTAAATAGTTTTTGTGGGGTCTTTTTGATTTAAAGAGGGGGAGTCTATGGGATCTTCTTGATCTGATAGGGTGAAGTCTAGGAGATCAGAGAAAGTTAGATTTGAGGAGTTATCCTGATCTGGTAAGTTGTGATCTGTGAGTTCTGCAGGCCATGGGGAAGTTATGTGGTCCATACTGTGGGGAGAGTCAGGACGGTTGTGAGTGGGTGTGGTGTTACTAGTAGGGGAGATCATGTCAACAGTCTCCCTAGTAGGGTGGCCTGGTGTGTGGTTAATTTCTGGTTGAAAAGGGTGTGAAAGGAAGGAGGGTGATGTTTTGGTAAGAGTGTAGATGTGCCCTTGGAGTTTTATCCAATCTTGTGAGTGGAGAAGACTAGGGCCGTTGTGTTCAGAGTTCATGTCCCACCACTTACCATTAATTTGCTTAATGATTGTAGCATGTCCATATCCACAGTTGTAGTGGAGGATAAACCTTGTGCAGCTGGGAGGAAGCCGAGATAAAATTTGCTGTTTAGTGCTGCCAGGCATAACTCCTGCAGAATAGTTCTCAGATGTGTCTTCAGTTGTTGGTGTAGTAGGGGGAGGATGGGATGGAGTATATGTTTGTGAGTTCCTGTGGCCAGTGAGAGAGCCTAAGTGAGATTTCTTGTTAGCCAGGTAATAGTTGACTAAAGGGATTGTGTAGTTACCGGTTAGTTTGTTGAAATAGCAACGTTCTAGATCCCACTCATGTTGAGTGTAGTTAGTGACGTGTGTGTTGAGGTTTATGGAGAACTGTAGGACCTCTTTGTAGTCCAGGGCCTTGTATCCGAGGTAGGCGTTAATAGAATGAACTTGACAGTGACAGTCTATTTAGGGTTCCCAATAGCTAGAGCTGTTTACAGGAGTGGAACGAAGTCTGGAAGTAGGTCTACCTCCCCTAGGAGCTGTATCCCAGGTAGGATGAGTCAAGGTTCTAATGTCCTGAGTACAGGATTTCCTATTAGGTTCACAGCTAGAATTCTGCTTTGCAGAGAGTTTCAGAAGAAGGAAGCTGTTCACGATTGACTTATCAATAGTGGGTGTACTCTGTACTGATGTCAATAGCTTGGTACACCCTATGATCCAACAAGTAGCCATAAGGAGAGGGACAATCAGGTGAGTGCTATAGAAGTCTATGACTAAGAAGCAGGGGATCATAGTAGGTGCACATAAAATCCCTATGGCTTCTTCCAGACAGTCTTCTTGGTCACCTCCTTCCACTGGTTGGTGGGAGCTGACTGTCTCCTGGGCTGGCTGGGTCCAGCTGCTGGGGCAAGGGCGGCTGCCTGTGGAATTAAAAGTATAGTTATTTAGCTGGCTAAAGAGATGTATCCTCAAAGAGGCTCTTAGAATCCAGTGTGGGTGGGTTTGCTGGCTAAAGAGATGTATCCTCAAAGAGGCTCTTAGAATCCAGCATGGGTGGTTTTGCTGGCTAAAGAGATGTATCCTCAAAGAGGCTCTTAGAATCCAGTGTGGGTGGGTTTGCTGGCTAAAGAGATGTATCCTCAAAGAGGCTCTTAGAATCCAGTGTGGGTGGGTTTGCTGGCTAAAGAGATGTATCCTCAAAGAGGCTCTTAGAATCCAGCATGGGTGGTTTTGCTGGCTAAAGAGATGTATCCTCATAGAGGCTCTTAGAATCCAGCATGGGTGGTTTTGCTGGCTAAAGAGATGTATCCTCAAAGAGGCTCTTAGAGTCCAGCATGGGTGGTTTTGCTGGCTAAAGAGATGTATCCTCAAAGAGGCTCTTAGAATCCAGTGTGGGTGGTTTTGCTGGCTAAAGGGATGGCAATGTGTTGGCAATGGGGGGAACTTTGCAGAGTCGTCAATGGGGCCTACATCGGTATGATCGGTGCGTTGTGGGTGGTGCAGGGGGCACGAGTGGGTGAGGAGCCGAGAAGCTGATTGACATGGAGATTCGGTGTTGGAAAAAGCGGGGTAATCGATTTCAAAGTGAGCGGGAAGGTAATTACCTGTTGCGTTGTCCCCACTGTTGGCATGCATCAAAGCCGATCCGTAGTTTTTCATGGCGGGAGAGGTTCGGATCTGAGGGGATAGGTTGAGAAACTGAGAGAGGTAAGAAGGGCTGTGATTTAAGGTTGTGCCAGCGGAAGAGAGAAAGCAAGCAGTAAAGTAGGCGGGAAAATGTGTAGACTCTACAGGGGTCTGATCATATGACGAGCATCTCGCGAGGACGCGTTTTTTCAAACAGGGCCGTACGGTCGAAGGGCAACCGCGCAGTTCTAGACTTGGCGGGTTCTGCGGGCAGGGTGTGGGCAGGTCCCGATAGAGAAGAGCAGGTAGCTGCCCTGAGTACCTGCATGGGGGGGAAAAGGGTTCGTTAGTAGGTTTCTCGATTGCATGGAGCTTCGGCTCCTGGCAGCGACCATCAAGAATGCGCCAGAGATGTGCGCTTCGCATCCCCCCCTGTTGAGAAGTCCAGGGAGAGGCGCATTCTGTCGGGAAATGCATGCTTCCGACTGCCCAGAGGTGCAGCTTGCCACAAAAGTAACCGTCTACCACCCTACGACCACAGAAGTTGCTGCGAGTCAAGTCAGATGTTGTAGACGGCGACTTAGATAGCAGCATTGCCTCAGCGAAAGCATGAGCTCCTGTTTGGTTGCAGTTCCGGGGGGGGGTGACCGAAATTGTATGGAACAGAGAGCAGGTGGTATCATTCGATAGCGCAGACGCAGGAGAATGCGAATATGCTACGCGAATGCTAAGAAGGAAAATGAGCAGCGAGAGAGTTACATCGGAAGTTCGAATGTTGAAAAAAAATGGCCCAAACATATATGTACATGTGTTTATGACGGAAATATATATATGCCGAGAGGGGGGGGGGGGGGGGGGGGGGGGGGCACACATGTATGTCTATCTATATATATATATGACATAAATATGCGTATATGACTGACATAGATATATGCACAGAGGGAGCGACCCCCACATATATGACATATATATGCGTATATGGCAGACATAGATGTATGATATTTTCATGCAAGTAGTGAGGGGGGGTGGGGCCCAGGCATAGGCATATATATATATATATATAGAGAGAGAGAGAGAGAGAGAGAGAGAGAGAGAGAGATAGAGAGAGAGAGAGAGAGCATATATATATATATGCAGCGAGGGGGTGGGGGGGTGGGGCCCAGACATAGACATAGATGTATGATATATTCATGTAAGGACCGAGGGGGGGTGGAGACCAGACATAGACGTAGGCATAGACATATGCGATGAGGAGGTGTGTGACTCAGAGATAGGTATATGCGTTGAGGAGAGGTACCTCCCAGGCATAGTTATAAGTAGTGAGGAGGGGTAGTTACAAGGAGATTACCGGTAGAGAAAGTTTAGTCATACAGTTAACCATGGAATTTTATTTCATAACCCGGGGTAATGCGGTGGTGGTGGTGGTGGTGGGGGGGGGGGGGGGGGGGGCAAGGGTTGCTCAAAGCCCTCTGAGATTTTAGATGTCACAAGCACAGCCCCCCCCAAATGTGTGTGAAAAACGCACGTCCCTGACAAAAATTGCGTGAAAACCAGGGGGAAGCAGGGAGACACGCACGCCTCAGTCAACATCTGAAAACATGTGCTTGTAACCACGCACGTCCCAGTTCCAGTATGCGGGTTTTGTTTATGACATGCAAACACATACGTGTTGAACTACCTGGCAGGGGACTACGTAAAAGTGTAGAATTGTGATGATTATATATAGGGGGGGGGGGGGGGGGGGGGGGGGCAATGAGGCTATTTATAAAAACGAATCACAGTACAGTACAGTGTCATCGGCCATTGTTGGTCCGAGACATGCGGACAAGCCCGCTCCACAACATCCAACAAATACTCAGAATAAGAAAGGAAATATTGCAGCAAGCGAGCATTATTGTCAGCACTAATTCCATATTATTATTGTCACATGGTTCTTCAAGCAACTCTGGGCTGCTCACCGTCTGCCAATTCCAAGTCTTCCAGTGCGAAACCAGGGAGCACAGCAGCACACTTAGGTTAATGGCTTGTTCGCGTGGTAGTCAAAGCTCAGGTGCTGTTGTGGTCTGCGAAACCAAATAAACCCCAAATAGGAGCCATTCTCCAATACCGTACACGCAGTATTAAATGGCAAACGACCCTTTGCCAAACTGAATTATAGTTGAAACTGGGCCGGCTGGCTGGCTCGAAAGCTGGCTCGCATTTGCCAAGAATCTCCAACAACTTCGGTTACCAACAAACTCCTGAAATATGTACTCTCTGCAGTACTCCATCCTACCTCTTCTTAATCCAACGCGCGTCTGCAGAAATTACGTTGAGATTTGGAAGGTTGCCTCTACGATATTCAAGACGAGGATGTGCAGCTTGCAACAGCGGGGCAGCCTGTGGTTGACTACAATTGGCTGCTGGAACTTTTTGTTTTTCACTGTTAAACCTGATTATTAAATGCAACCCTTAGCTGAGCAGTCACGGCCCAATGCTGGGTTACCATCATTATTCAAGCCGAGGATGTGTAGCTTGTAGAAGTGGGACAACCTGTGGTTAACTGCAATAACTGCAATTAGTAACTGGTAATCATTTGTTTTAATTGTAAAACCTGGTTATTAAATGCAACCCTTGGCTTGGTATTGTGTACTCTCTCTGTCTCACTCTCCCTCCCTTCCTCCCTGGCTGGCTGGTGACTTTCGACATGTAACAAGGAAATGTAATTTGGCAAAACAACCCCTTACCAACTGTTGTTGATCTAAACTTGAGCCATTTTTCAGGTCCACAAAAAATCACTTTTGCAAAGTTATTTTTGCCATGCTTTTTTGAGACACCGTGTTTGTAAACAGAACAGGTTTTGCCAACTTTTAATCTTGCCATTTAATACTGCGCGTAAGGTATGTACGGTACATGCAAACGGGAGGGTTCCTCTAATCTCACGTCCTATGGCAGCTCGTACTAATTCCCACTTTAAATTTCTCACATTTGACTGTTATGATGACAATTTGAAGAAAAAAGGAAAAACGAAACCAGGATCTGGGTTAACCTCTTCGACCCTCTTCGTTGCGCACGAAGGGTGGGGGCCAGGGTACTTCAGGAGCCCCACAGCTCTGCTGCCTGAGACGCAACAAATTGTATAGCCTGCGTCCTGCGGCGCAACGGACCCTTCAACGTTGTGCCTCCGACGAAGGACGCAGCGTCCTAAACAACCTTTGGGGCTTGCTGCAATATTCCCCTTCTGTTTCTGAGGATTTGTTGGAACTTGGAAGACCCCTCCCGGATGTTAAGTAGCGGGCTTGTCTTGGGCCTACAATGGCCTAATGATAACGTAATGTAACATTATAGTACCCCTTTGTTATAGGTTGCACCAGGGGTTGCTAAGCTCTGGTAGAGGCTTTCGGGTGTCGAGGCGAATTGTGACCGTCGACGTGAGAGAAATACTGGCTGGCTTGTAGTACAGCTCCCCTCCAGGAGTATCGCCCCAAGCCGAGTTATTCCGTCCGCCTAGCGATGGGAGCAAGGTCGGTTCCTGTACCGCCCTGTACATTTTCACCCCAGGATTCTCCACCCCAACCGAGTTAAGGCATCGTTATTCCGTCCGCCTAGCGATGGGAGCAGGGTCGGTTCCTGTACCGCCCTGTACAGTTTCACCCCAGGATTGTCGCCCCAAGCCGAGTTAAGGCATCGCTATTCCGTTCGCCTAGCGATGGGAGCAGGGTCGGTTCCTGTACCGCCCTGTTAATATTAGACAAAAAGGGATGAGTGCAGAGCGTCACTTTTTCGTTGAACCTTGTAGCAGTTTCGCGACATAGTTAGGCGTGAAAGGAATCCTCGGAAATTGGCCCGTTCCCGTTCCAGTCGACTAGAAGTAGACCTACAGGCGAACTATGCTTCGGTTTACGTTGTACTCAACTCATCCAAGACTGCTTCAATCTCTTCTTCAGCATTATTTATTCGACGTTCTTTATTGTTATCGTAACCTCGTCCTTAATGTATCCTTGGCACAATGGGAAGCATAGGCACTGACAACGCCTGGTGGGGCGTGGTGTTAAGGGAACCCGTCGTACGCGTACGTGGGTAGGGAGCGGTCTTCTACCTCAACTGGACAAGCTACCATCGCGGTTGACTGCAACGCCAAGAGCGACCGAAGTGGGAATCGAACCCCCGACTCTTCATCCTCGTGTCACCCATTTCGCGGGGGGGGGGGGGGGGGGGGGGGGGGGGGGGGGGGGGGGGGGGGGGGGATAAGCCTATAATTATAAAAATGACTCAGACAGTTTTCGAAGCAAAAAGCCGAGAGCGCATGGGGCCCGAATAAGAAAAGAACAATTTGACAATCCGACAGCCCGACACTATTGCGCAGGTCACGATCCTGCCTGGAACCTTGTGGTTCTACGCCCCCTGTTGCCGAGTGTCGTACCCCGCCCCTGCCCCTGCAGGTGCACCCGGGTGCACCTGTCGCTCCGATAACACGCCAATTTCCCGCGTCGCTTGCGACGCTGCTGAGGAATTGTGTATGTTCGTTAGTTTTCTTAATTTCTCTTCTCATATCGTTTCTCACTGTAACGTGTATTTCTTGGTCATTATTCATGTGCTGAAGCTTTTCGCCCACAATGACCAGTAAGCCACCAGGCGAGGTTCCGCGTGCAGATTACGTGCTGGGAGGAGAGGGTAAGTTTCTGGAAGTGGATTGCATCTAGATAACTGTTCATGAATTCGGACGCAAGATAAGTTTTCTGTCTCGTCTTCTTGCTCGTTGTGTATACCCAGTCGTTATTGCGATATCCCATGCAGATATGGACAATTACGTCAATAGCTACCTGTTGCAGCTTCAGTCTGGGAACCTTCCGGGTTTCAATCACGTCGGTGCAGTCGGGCAGGGGGACGGAGCCGCGCAGACCTGGCTCCCACAGCTCCACCATGCAGCTCCGTCAGGTACCGCTGCTGGGAATGTGGTGGATGTCTCGCTGGCCCAGGGCTATCCGATTAGGCCAGCAGCAGGTCAGAGCAATGGAAGTGGCACTTCAAACCGAGGCGCGCGGCAGAGCGAAACCAGCCTTATGGGGAGCCAGCAAGAAGTAGGCGACGCCGTAAAAGCATCGAAGTCAAATAGGCGCAGTAGACCGGCCGATGCAGTTGGGGTCTCCGCTCGGAAGCAAGTCAAGAGGGGGGCCGAAGATTCAGACTCGAGTTCTGATGAAGACGGATCCTTCGAAACTGGTGACAAAGATCGCCAGCGAAGCTCTGGACAAGAGGGGGACAAGAAACACCCGTCTCTGCAGGAGAAGAATCGCAGGGCACAGAGAAGATTTCGCGAACGTCAAAAAGTGAGTAGCAAGCCCTTTCCTGAGATTGAGACTTGTCTGTCTTCAGGTGTTGAAACTTCCATCCCCCCCCCCCCCACCCCCACCCCCCCCCTCCACCCCCACCCCCCCCCTCCACCCCCACCCCCACCCCCACCCCCACCCCCACCCACCCACGCACACCACCAGCTCCAGATCATCAGCCCTAGTTGATGTAGTTAGACAGACAGAAATATCATAGCTTTCTTTTCCGGCTACAAACAGCAGCTTCTTCCCTGAATGAGCCACTGGGCGAAGCACCAACATTTGAACATAACTGGAAAGCTGATTCTGTCAGCTTCCAGATGCACTACGTTGCTTCAGGTTTGGCTGGATAACCAGCCAGGGGAGCTTCTTAGAAGCTGCTATATGTTGCAGAAAAGAAAAGCCATGAGACAGATGAACGGATGAATACATGGATACAATGATTTGCATGGTACCGTACGGTACCATGTACATTACTATACGTTAGGTTTGGAAAATACAATGAATATCCGATGCTTCGGCCAGCGTTGACTGATTGTTCCTGAGTGGAGTGGAATGGTAGACACCTGCGCCCTAGAGAGCACGCCATTCGCCATCCTCTGCTAATTTGGGGTGTCAACAGCACCATTTATTAGGCTTGAACAGGTGCATTATGGGTGACAGTGGTGCTCAAGGGGTGCAGAAGAGGGTGCCGAAGACCCCCTAAATTTGCAGTAATCTCCCTCCAGCAATTATAGCTGGTTGGTTGGTTGGTTACGGTTCATACCTGCATCAAGCGGTCTAAATATGGTTATGAGGATTGGTGATGTTTTTGTTTCGAAACACCTGAAAGATTTTGGATTTTGGATTTTGGATTTTGGATTTTGGATTTTGGATTTTGGATTTTGGATTTTGGATTTTGGATTTTGGATTTTGGATTTTGGATTTTGGATTTTGGATTTTCTTTTCAGCAACTAGAAGCAGCTTCCAGGCAGCTCCCCTGCCTAGCTAAAGCCCTTCGGCCAATCCTAACGCCGCCAAGTGTGACACGACGCATGATACAATCAGCTGTCCAGAAATGCTGAAATATTTGGGTGTCGCACAGTGGCTGGCTCAGGGAGCCGCCTAGAAGGTTGTCAAAAAGATGAAAAGAAAGGCTCCGTGTGAACAAGTGCTGATAGAGGATTAACTCCCCAAATTCACAGATGTAATAACAAATGTCAGCGGGCGCTAAAAAAGGCATTTCTATGTTTCAAATAGCCTAAAACCATGTGGCAATCATAAAGAAGGCAAGTTAATAGATCCTAAATTATAACTGTGACCCCATCTCTCTCAACGATTAACACAGACAATCAATAGTTGGTGCTGTTTTGTGTACGGGGTCCCACTTCCTGGGGTGAAGAGCAAGGGCAGTTGGCTTGGCACCAAACTGGCCAGGCCTGGGTCGCTGTTTTGTGTACGGGGTGGCCCCATTCCTGGGGTGTGAAGAGCAGGGCAGTTGGCTTGGCACCAAACTGGCCAGGCCTGGGTGGCTGTTTTGTGTACGGGGTCCCACTTCCTGGGGTGAAGAGCAAGGGCAGTTGGCTTGGCACCAAACGCCAGGCCTGGTGCTGTTTGTGTACGGGGTCCCACTTCCTGGGGTGAGAGCAAGGGCAGTTGCTTGGCACCAAACTGGCCAGCCTGGGTGGCTGTTTTGTGTACGGGGTCCCCACTTCCTGGGGTGAAGAGCAAGGGCAGTTGGCTTGGCACCAAACTGGCCGGCTGGGTGGCTGTTTGTGTACGGGGTCCCACTTCCTGGGGTGATGAGCAAGGGCAGTTGGCTTGGCACCAAACTGGCCAGGCTGGGTGGCTGTTTTGTGTACGGGTCCCACTTCCTGGGGGAAGAGCAAGGGCAGTTGGCTTGGCACCAAACTGGCCAGGCTGGGTGGCTGTTTTGTTACGGGGTCCCACTTCCTGGGGTGAAGAGCAAGGGCAGTTGGCTTGGCACCAAACTGGCCAGGCCTGGGTGGCTGTTTTGTGTACGGGGTCCCACTTCCTGGGGTGAAGAGCAAGGGCAGTTGGCTTGGCACCAAACTGCCAGGCCTGGTGGCTGTTTTGTGTACGGGGTCCCACTTCCTGGGTGAAGAGCAAGGGCAGTTGGCTTGGCCACAAACTGGCCAGGCCTGGGTGGCTGTTTTTGTGTACGGGGTCCCACTTCCTGGGGTAGAGAGAAGGGCAGTTGGCTTGGCACCAAACTGGCCAGGCCTGGGTGGCTGTTTGTGTACGGGGTCCCACTTCCTGGGGTGAAGAGCAAGGGCAGTTGCTTGGCACCAAACTGGCCAGGCCTGGGTGGCTGTTTGTGTACGGGGTTCCCACTTCCTGGGGTGAAGAGCAAGGGCAGTTGGCTTGGCACCAAACTGGCCAGGCCTGGGTGGCTGTTTTGTGTACGGGGTCCCACTTCCTGGGGTGAAGAGCAAGGGCAGTTGGCTTGGCACCAAACTGGCCAGGCCTGGGTGGCTGTTTGGTGTACGGGGTCCCACTTCCTGGGTGTAAGAGCAAGGGCAGTTGGCTTGGCACCAAACTGGCCAGGCCTGGGTGGCTGTTTTGTGTACGGGGTCCCACTTCCTGGGGTGAAGAGCAAGGGCAGTTGGCTTGGCACCAAACTGGCCAGGCTGGGTGGCTGTTTTGTGTACGGGGTCCCACTTCCTGGGGTGAAGAGCAAGGGCAGTTGGCTTGGCACCAAACTGGCCAGGCCTGGGTGGCTGTTTTGTGTACGGGGTCCCACTTCCTGGGGTGAAAGCAAGGGCAGTTGCTTGGCACCAAACTGGCCAGGCCTGGGTGGCTGTTTTGTGTACGCGGTCCCACTTCCTGGGGTGAAAGGCAAGGGCAGTGGCTTGGCACCCAAACTGGCCAGGCCTGGGTGGCTGTTTTGTGTACGGGGTCCCACTTCCTGGGGTGAAGAGCAGGGCAGTTGGCTGTGGCACCAAACTGGCCAGGCCTGGGTGGTGTTTGTGTACGGGGTCCCACTTCTGGGGTGAAGAGCAAGGGCAGTTGGCTTGGCACCAAACTGGCCAGGCCTGGGTGGCTGTTTTGTGTACGGGGTCCCACTTCCTGGGGTGAAGAGCAAGGGCAGTTGGCTTGGCACCAAACTGGCCAGGCCTGGGTGGCTGTTTTGTGTACGGGGTCCCACTTCCTGGGGTGAAGAGCAAGGGCAGTTGGCTTGGCACCCAACTGGCCAGGCCTGGGTGGCTGTTTTGTGTACGGGGTCCCACTTCCTGGGGTGAGAGCAAGGGCAGTTGGCTTGGCACCAAACTGGCCAGGCCTGGGTGGCTGTTTTGTGTACGGGGTCCCACTTCCTGGGGTGAAGAGCAAGGGCAGTTGGCTGGCACCAAACTGGCCAGGCCTGGGTGGCTGTTTTGTGTACGGGGTCCCACTTCCGGGGGTGAAGAGCGAGGCAGTTGGCTTGGCACCAAACTGGCCAGGCCTGGGTGGCTGTTTTGTGTACGGGGTCCACTTCCTGGTGAAGAGCAAGGGCAGTTGGCTGGCACCAAACTGGCCAGGCCTGGTGGCTGTTTTGTGTACGGGGTCCCACTTCCTGGGGTGAAGAGCAAGGGCAGTTGGCTTGGCACCAAACTGGCCAGGCCTGGGTGGCTGTTTTGTGTACGGGGTCCCACTTCCTGGGTGAAGAGCAAGGGCAGTTGGCTTGGCACCAAACTGGCCAGGCCTGGGTGGCTGTTTTGTGTACGGGGTCCACTTCTGGGGTGAAGAGCAAGGGCAGTTGGCTTGGCACCAAACTGGCCAGGCCTGGTGGCTGTTTGTGTTACGGGGTCCCATTCCTGGGGTGAAGAGCAAGGGCAGTTGGCTTGGCACCAACTGGCCAGGCCTGGGTGGCTGTTTTGTGTACGGGGTCCCACTTCCTGGGGTGAAGAGCAGGGCAGTTGGCTTGCAACCAAACTGGCCAGGCCTGGGTGGCTGTTTTTGTACGGGGTCCCACTTCCTGGGGTGAAGAGCAAGGGCAGTTGGCTTGGCACCAAACTGGCCAGGCCTGGGTGGCTGTTTTGTGTACGGGGTCCCACTTCCTGGGTGAAGAGCAGGGCAGTTGGCTTGGCACCAAACTGGCCAGGCCTGGGTGGCTGTTTTGTGTAAGGGGTCCCACTTTCCTGGGTGTTCCAATAGCTAGAGCTGTTTACAGGAGTGGAACGAAGTCTGGAAGTAGGTCTACCTCCCTAGGAGCTGTATCCCAGGTAGGATGAGTCAAGGTTCTAATGTCCTGAGTACAGGATTTCCATTAGGTTACAGCTAGAATCTGCTTTCAGAGAGTTTCAGAAGAAGGAAGCTGTTCACGATTGACTTATCAATAGTGGGTGACTCTGTACTGATGTCAATAGCTTGGTACACCCTATGATCCAACAAGTAGCCATAAGGAGAGGGAACAATCAGGTGAGTGCTATAGAAAGTCTATGACTAAGAAGCAGGGGATCATAATAGGTGCACATAAATCCCTATGGCTTCTTCCAGACAGTCTTTTGGTCACCTCTTCCACTGGTTGGGGGAGCTGACTGTCTCCTGGGCTGGCTGGGTCCAGCTGCTGGGGCAGGGCGGCTGCCGTGGAATTAAAAGTATAGTTATTAGCTGGCTAAAGAGATGTATCCTCAAAGAGGCTCTTAGAATCCAGTGTGGGTGGTGTTGCTGGGCTAAAGAGATGTATCCTCAAAGAGGCTCTTAGAATCCAGCATGGGTGGTTTGCTGGATAAAGAGATGAATCCCAAAGAGGCTCTTAGAATCCAGGTGGGTGGTTTTGCTGCTAAGAGATGTATCCTCAAGAGGCTCTTAGAATCCAGTGTGGGTGGGTTTGCTGGCAAGAGATGTATCCTCAAGAGCTCTTAGAATCCAGCATGGGTGGTTTGCTGGCTAAAGAGATGTATCCTCAAAGAGGCTCTTAGGTCCAGCTGGGTGGTTTTGTGGCTAAAGAGATGTATCCTCAAAGAGGCTCTTAGAATCCAGTGTGGGTGGTTGTGCTGGCTAAAGGGATGGCAATGTGTTGGCAATGGGGGGAACTTTGCGAGTCGTCAAGGGGCCTACATCGGTATGATCGGTGCGTTGTGGGTGGGCAGGGGGCACGAGGTGGGTGAGGAGCCGAGAAGCTGATTGACATGGAGATTCGGTGTTGGAAAAAGCGGGTGGTAATCGATTTCAAAGTGGAGCGGGAAGGATTACCTGTTGCGTTGTCCCAGTGGCATGCATCAAAGCCGATCCGTAGTTTTCATGGCGGGAGGGTTCGGATCTGAGGGGATAGGTTGAGAAACTGAGAGAGGTAAGAAGGGCTGTGATTTAAGGTTGTGCCAGCGGAAAAGAGAAAGCAAGCAGTAAAGTAGGCGGGAAAATGTGTAGACTCTACAGGGGTTGATCATATGACGAGCATCTCGCGAGGACGCGTTTTTTCAAACAGGGCCGTACGGTCGAAGGGCAACGCGCAGTTCCAGACTTGGCGGGTTCTGCGGGCAGGTGTGGGGCAGGTCCGATAGAGAAGAGCAGGTAGCTGTCCTGAGACCTGCAGGGGGGGGAAAAGGGTTCGTTAGTAGGTTTCTCGATTGCATGGAGCTTCGGCTCCTGGCAGCGACCATCAAGAATGCGCAGGATGTGCGCTTCGCATCCCCCCCTGTTGAGAAGTCCAGGGAGAGGGCATTGTCCGGAAATGCATGCTTCCGACTGCCCAGAGGTGGCATTGCCTACAAAAGTAAACGTCTACCCACCTACGACCACAGAAGTTGCTGCGAGTCGCGGCAGATGTTGTAGACGGCGACTTAGATAGCAGCATGCCTCTGCGAAAGCATGAGCTCCTGTTTGGTTGCAGTTCCGGGGGGGGGTGACCGAAAGTATGGAACAGAGAGAGCAGGTGGTATCATTCGATAGCGCCGACGCAGGAGAATTCGAATATGCTACGCGAATGCTAAGAAGGAAAATGAGCAGCGAGAAAGTTACATCGGAAGTTCGAATGTTGGGATCGACAGATAGAGTGATTTATATTTATGTGCATGTGTCCATGTACATAGGGAGGGCCCCAAGAACCCTCCTAGCTACTGCCTTTTGGATGAGTTGGACCGCCATACTATTCATCTTAATATACATCCCTTTGAATACAGGGTGGCTGCACCCAGCCAGGGTATGACCAGCTCCATCCTGTGCTTTGTGACAGAAGGGGCAGTAATCATCAAAGAGGGGGCTGGCGTTGGTACCATAGGGGTGTATGTTCACCAGTTTCTAGCTTTGTGGATTTGTATTTTTTGCCACCATTTGATGTCGGTGGACTGACAGAAGCGATTACTGTCTTGAGGGGGGAGGAAGGGTTAAGCTTGCTCCCACATAGAGGAGTATATGCCCGTGGTGTTGAACTTGAACTTGGTTACAAAGCTTTAGCCAGAAATTTTGCTGCACACCGTCTTTGGCAGTAAAAAAAGATTACCAGACAAATGCCCGTGGTGTTGGCCTGCCCAGTGTGCATGTGGTGGGGAGGTTAGCCTTGATACCCTTGGTGAGATTGTTGGCCGGGTGCCGGGGGGGCTGGTCCCCGTTGATATATTTGGGGGGGCTGGACGGATGACCAGTGCACCGTACTTGGACTTGAACTAGGCTACATTGCTTCAGCCTGAAAATTAGCTTCTCGCCGTCTTCGGCAGTAAAATAAAATGCCAGGAAAATGTAAACGTGAACAAATCATTTTTCATGTTTTCTCCTCTTCTTCCGAACGGTAAAAAACAGTACAAAAAAACCAATCATACCAGGAGGGGGGGGGGCAACTTCTAACTAAAATGACCCCATCGTCCAACTTGGTAGATGTCATAGAGAGGATGAAGAATCTCGTTTTATTTCTTAATCAGGTAGAACAAACTGGTCGGTATTTTGGTATTGGAGTGTTTGATGGTCGGTTTACCGGAGCCCAAAAATCCCAATGTCGGTTTGCCCGGAACATTCTGCGAGTCCCTTCCGATATGCACCTACCAATTATGAGGGCGAGTTCCGGTAAACCGACAGGAATACTGTTATTGACTGACTTATATGTCAGTCACTGGGTTGGCAAAGTGCACGCCGGTACCTGCTCTCCCATGGTCCCGTGTTGCCTGCCGCCAAGCCACAGGCTAGCTGTGGCCTGCACGCGACTGCAGTACATTGCAGTACACTTGCTATTCTCTATGATTACGCTTGTTGCGAGTAATTGCCATCTTCTCCGCTATCGTGCCTATACCGTTGTAAAGAACTTACATTGAAAAATACCACCTGGGTTTCCGGTTTCCGACTCAGCTTAGTAGCTGAGTAGCTGTGTATATTTCGTGGTGACTCGTGCCCATTAGTTTCTGAACAGTTGGAACTTCATCTTCGTTGACCTTCCCAACACCTGCCCTTCGTGGAAGATGAAAGAACTTCCCTAACTTTTTAGCCACCCCTGTCGGGTTCGCTTATGGCTCTATTCGCCATGGAAATTTGAACTGAAAGTGGTTGGTACCCCGCCACAGCCTCTAGCAGCAGCTCCTTCCCCTCCCCCTTCTCCCCGCCCTTTTCCTCCTCCTCCACCCCCGCCTGCAGCTACTTTTGGCGGACTTCTGAGCGCTAGGAATGGTAGGGGGTTATTGCTCTTGGCGCCTGATCGTCAAGGATTCAACACGTGCCAATGGTGGTCAGCAAACACTTCTTACCCGAATGTCATCTACCCTGGTACCTTCGCGTGCGTTCGCACATTCCAACTGCATTGCCGGCCACTTGACCCCCCCAAAATAGCGGAAGGTAAAAAACAGAAGTGCTGGCAAAACCGGAGTTTTTTTGAGGAAAAAAGAAAAAAGTGCGGTTTTCAAAAATGCCCCCAAAAGTGCAGGAAGGGTAAAACAGAGTTCCGGTATTGCCAGCACATTTAAGGAAGGCCTTTCTCCTACCCTGTTCTTAATATGGCCCTGTAGAAAAACATTAATGATCCTCCTAAGTTTGGGTCCACGGGGGGGGGGCAAGGGGGTCGAGGGGAAAATCTGACATTTTCAAAACATTAGGTACTTTTCAGCTGCTTTTCAGGCACTTTTTTCGTGTAGCTTCCCTCTAGCTGCTGACTGCAACGGTTGTGCTGCCATACCTGAAGGCCAGCTAGGGCTGAGAATATGGTGGCATCCCTGCAAGTGGTTGTTGGAATAACATAACAGTTGGTTGTTGGGTGGCTTGGCATCCCTGCAAGTGGTTGTTGGAAGAACATAACAGTTGGTTGGTGGGTGGCTTGGCATCCCTGCAAGTGGTTGTTGGAAGAACATAACAGTTGGTTGGTGGGTGGCTTGGCATCCCTGCAAGTGGTTGTTGGAATAACATAACAGTTGGTTGGTGGCTGGCTTGGCATCCCTGCAAGTGATGGTCGGATGATGACAATGCTGCTGATGGTGTTGCTGCTGATAGTGGTGGTGATGGTGTAGGTGATCAGGGTTGTTCAGGGGGACCCCCAAATCTTCTTCTTGCAACTGGCTCCAAAATCTGTGTCTGCAACGCACCCAGACCCTCTGAGATGCAACAGTCCCTCCCAAATCTATGTCTGTAACGCAACTGACCCACTGGTCCTGCGTCTGCAACACAACGGACGCTTCCATGTTGCCTCTGCGACGCAGAAAGCAGCGTCCTGAACAACCCTGATGATGATGGTGGTGGTGGATGTCATGCTGTTTATCATAGTTATGGTGGTAGTGATTATGTTGACAGTGCTGCTGGCGCTGCTGCTGATGGTGGTGGTGATAATGGTGGCGGTGGTGGTGATGATGTTGATGATGACAACAAATGATGGATACGTCATCTTGATGCCCTACAGGACTCCAAATGCAGCTTGATGGGATCAACATGGAAACAATTTGCGGGTGGCTTGGCATCCCTACTGGACTCCAAATGATGGACTCCAGCTTGATGGAGTCACAGGGAACCGAACATATCACAGTTGGTGGGTGGCTTGGCTATATATTTACTCGTTCTTTCATGCATCAATTGTTGAGCAGATAGATACACAGATAAACATAACTGTGCAAATAGATGATAGGATATACATGTATTATGCAGATGGTGGAAATGGCTGTAGGGATTGACTAAACAAAAAAAACTGATCTGAGGATTTACCTGCTTGGAGAGTAAGATTTTGTTTTCTTGTTTTGGGCGGAGCCATGTGACGGGAAAGCCTGGAAGGAAGGGTCGGTAGGCAGAAAGCCTGTCTGTCTGTCTGTCAGTCAGTCTGTCTGTCTGTCTCTTTCTGTCTGTCTGCCAGTCTGCAAGTCAGTCAGTCAGTCAGTCAGTCAGTCAGTCAGTCAGTCAGTCAGTCAGTCAGCCAGTCAGTCAGTGAGTGAGTGAGTGAGTCAGTCAGTTAGCCAGCCGGTTAGCCAGTCAGTCTGTCAGTCAGACAGTTAGCCAGGCAGAAAGTTTGCTAGTTATTTGGTCCTTCAATTATCAATCTGTTCCCTAATGTATTCAGTGAGATAGAGACGTAGATAGATGCAGGCAGGCAGGCAGATATTTATGCAGATAAATATGTGCATAGATCCCCATAGATAGATGATAGAATAATGCATGAAACATAACCAGAGTGACATATATGTAGATATCCAGGTAGAAACATAACGGTGCAGATAAATGATAGAATACACAAGATAGACATGTATTATGCCGATGATGGAATATGGTAGATTAACAAGGAGAAAGGACTGATCGACAGGGAGATAGGACGACAGGAAGGACGTCCTTGGAATCGGTGATGGCAATAGTGATAGTGATGATGGTCATGATAATGATAATGATTTTGATGATAGATTGACTGGGGAACGGGAGGGCAGGGATACCGCACCTGGATTGTTGGTGTTGATGTTGATGTTGATTTTGATGGAAATAGTGATGGTTGATTAACAAGGAAGCAGGATGACAGGTAGAACGCCCTTGGTGCTCGTGCCAGAGCGGGTGCTGGTACTGTTGCTGGTGATGAGCGTATGACAAGGAAACAAAAAGACAGGTAGAACACTCTTGGTGCTAGTGGTGCTGGTGGTGTTAATGAGGGTAAATAAAGTGATAGGGAATGACAGGGAAACAAAAAGACAGGTAGGACGCACCTGGAATTGAAGGCAAGCGAATTGACGAAGACCCCGGTAGTGATGGAAGCAGAATGGAGAGGTGGGGCTGCACCGAGGGGGGGGCCGTTTTCCTCATCCACAGGCTGGCTGCCAATGCCCAACTGAGCAGGCCCAACAGGCTGCTGTTGGGGGTCTGGGCCCCCCCTCCCCCTGCCGGTGAAGGGGATCTGAAAGCATCTAGGGCGATGGTAAGCAGGCCTGGAATACAGGTTGTGTGTTGTGGAAACACAGATGGGGCACCTTTTTGTTGTAGGCTCCTCCATGCCTCTCCCCCTCTTTGTCCTTATCGTTACTGTCATTTCTGTCAACTCCTCGAGCACGTAGCTAACCTCCCCTAGGTTGCCTCCACCTCTGCCACCATTGTAAACACCACTGCCAGCACCTCCATCATTCCAAAACGACCACCACCACTACTACTAGGACCATCCTCACCACCACCACCACCACCACTTCTAGGACCATCATCACTGTGGGGCATCGAGCAACAGTATCATAACCTGATTGTCGCCACGACATGCTGCATTAACTAGTAATTATCCATCTTGAGAATCTGCACGTGTGGCATGCTGTGGGGCACCCAACAACATATGCAGTACACCACTGTGGCCCCAGCCTGCTGCATACACCGGTGCCTGTCCATCTATATATGTATAATGAGCCTGTAGATGGTGAGCAGCCTGAAGGCTGATGGACCATGAAATCAAACCATTGCCCACTCTCTCTATAGTCTGGTGAACAGTGTTAGAAAAAAGCTGCAGTGCAGCCGCACACGGAGAGCTAACACCAAAGTCATCAGTAACAACTGGTCAGCTAGACAAAAGTCGAATAAATAAAAAATAGAAACTAATTAAGCTCTAGACAGGGAATTGGGGTCCTGACCTTTGACTATCAAGTACATACTGGACATGTGGTGGGTGGCTGAAGCGTTTTCCCTCCAGTAAAGTGAAGCAAACAATGAGGCAAAAACTCTAGGAGCTTCAGTTCATGCTCATAAAGGTCCCTTTAATTAGTCTATTTTGAGCGTCCATCAACATGCGAACTACTTCATCGGATGATGCACACTGGAGTGCCAGCCCATCTGCGCAGTCTGCGTGTGCAGCATGCATTGGGGCATCAAGCAACATGCGAACTACTCCACCCCATGCTGCATTCAATAGTGCCTGTCCACCTCGGCAGTCTGCGTGTGCGGCATGCTGTGGTGCATCCAGCAGCATCTGAACTACCTCATGGTGGCCATGCAATGCTGCTTGGAGTAGTGCCCCCCCATCTTGACAGTCTGCTTGTGCAGCATGCTGTGGTGCATCCAGCAGCATCTGAACTACCTCATGGTGGCCATGCAATGCTGCTTGGAGTAGTGCCCCCCCATCTTGACAGTCTGCTTGTGCAGCATGCTGTGGTGCATCCAGCAGCATCTGAACTACCTCACGGTGGCCACGTGATGCTGCATCCACTAGTGCCAGCCCATCTTGACAGTCTGCATGTGGAGCATTTTCTGGTGCACCAAGCAGCATCTGAACTATCTCACTGTGGCCTTCCTCTGCTGCATCCACTAGTGCCTGCCCATCTTGGCAGTCTGCCTGTGCAGCATGCTGTGGTGCATTCAGCAGCATCTGAACTATCTCACGGTGGCCAAACTTTGCTGCACATTGTAGTGCAAATCCATCTCGACAATCTGCGTGTGCAGCATGCTGTGGTGGATCCAGCAGCATCTGAACTACCTTGAGTGGCCCTTATATGCTGCCCCAAATAGTGCCTGCCCCTCTTGGCAGTCAGCCTGTGCAGCATGCTGTGGTGCATTCAGCAGCATCTGAACTACCTCACGGTGGCCAAGCTTTGCTGCACATTGTAGTGCAAATCCATCTCGACAATCTGCGTGTGCTGCATGCTGCGGTGCATCCAGCAGCATCTGAACAACCTCAGGGTGGCCGCACTCGGCTGCAATCACGAGTGCCGCTCCATCACGACAGTCTGCACGTGCAGCATGCTGTGGTGCATCCAGCAGCATCTGAACAACCTTGCGGTGGCCACGTGATGCCGCAGTCACTAGTGCCTGCCCATTTTCACAGTCGGCATGCGCTGCATGGTGCGGGGCAGTGAGCAGAAGCTGAGCCAGGCCTGGCCGCCCGTGTTGAGACACGAGCATCAGGGCTTGGTTAGAATCATCCAATGACGTGCTTATCGACACTAGCTCAATGGCCACGTCGAATGCCCTAAGTTGATTGTGTCGAAGGGCAAGAGATAGGGCCTCAGGCAGATCGCCATTGCACTTGTGGATCAAGATCTGGGCGAGGTTCTCCGAGACGATAGAATGCCAGGGGCGACAAACGAGAGCGACGTCACTGATGGAGGATTGCTGCTCCTGTGTGAGGATGCGCAGAACAATGTCCTTCACAAGAGCTGACGGAAGATCTGAAAAAGCTGTCATGGTGCAGATCAGAGGAAGTCAACTGCGACAGGCGAGAAGTACAGTTGGACAGTTCGACAAAGGGCTTTCTCATTAAAAAGAAGATAGGAGGACTTCGCTGAAGAACCATGTACAAATCCAAATTCAATGAAAATGAGAAAGTAGTGGTAGTAGAATTGTAGAGTAGAAGGAGATAGTTTTTTGGGCGTCTCTAGGTTTTTCTTGCCAGCTTCTAGGCAGCTCTGTCAACCACTCTAATGCGTTTTGTGAACAAAATCGACCATGTCCGATTGGACCCAAATTGTTGAAGATTATAAAACATACAATTTTGCGGGGGGCCCTCAGGAAGTTGCTCGTGTACCGCACGATGAAATCCGGGGCTAAAGGGGTCGTAAGACCCGGAACCATCGAAAAGGCAGAAAATGTGTCGGGGGTGGGGGGTGAGGGGGGTAGATATCGACCCCTCAAAAAGGGGGGTGGGGGGGGGGGTCCGACGGCTTTCAGAAATATCCTCTGGTGAAAACTGTTAGAGGCCAAAACTTCCCTCAGGACTCGGTCTCTGATAAAATTAAGCAGACCTATGACACAAGCTCGGCGAGATCTTTCCGAATCCACGCTTATTTCCGACAACGAGTAAATATGGAGGCGTGATCCTCTAGATCCAAGTCGAGGCACCTGCCAGGCTGGCAGATCCTAGTACAGAAGTCGACCCGTTTTCAGAAATATCTTCGTAACTTCCTCACCAGACGGAATCTGACAAAGTTAAGCATACTCACGAAACTGGTTCAACGAGAGCATTCCGAATCCGCGCTTGTTTTTGAGACCGAGTAAATGTGTCGTGGTAGTGTTCGAGTAGTGACCTCCTCAGGTTCCAAGTACACCAAGTGTGAAAGTTGAGTCAAAACAGAAACTCAATCATTCATCCCCAAACTTCTTGGGTATAAGGAGAGTACTTAGGCATTCAACTTAGGCTTAACACAACCTTCAAATTCTCAAACACCAACACTGGCTAGCCCAGCTCAGAATCTGGACTGAGAAAGGGTGTTTGCTCGACCGTGTTGTGAACCTTGATCAAATCCAATTTTAAGACCACAAATGGATAGATCTCGTCGAAAGGATCACTATAGACCTACTGACCCCTAATTATATTACTGAAGGGATATGGGCCTTTGGGGGGGGGGGGGGGGGGGGGGGGGGGGGGGGGGGGGAGGTTAGGCAGATTCAAAAAAACTTCGACGTAGGTATAGGAAAAAAACTTCCAAAGGGCCCCCTGCAATTTTGGAGCATTTTTCTGGGATTTAAGTTCGGAATTCGGACCCAGATTTATTTGTGTTTTGAAATCTCTTTCCAGAACAACTTTGAAATTCGTGGCTGCCTCTCACGACTGCATATTATATTTTCTGAGTGATGATATTCGTGGCAGGGAATGGTTCAAAAATATTCACATAAAAACAAATGTTTGGCATGTAATGCCCTCCAAATATAGGTTACATGCAGATGCAGTTATCCTTAAAGACTTTGGCCACATACTCGTACCAGGGTACTACAAAGCGCGCGCGGCAGCGCGATTTTGCGCACGCTTTCTGAGCCCCACTGCGCGTTTTGCGCAGTTTTTTCAATCCTCTGTGAGCGCAGCGCACAGTTTTTGTGCTTTTTGCTCTACAAAGCGCTGATCAATTTGACGTTTGTGCGCTTTAAGCGCTGACCAATTTGACAAAAAGTAGTACCCTGACTCGTATAGCCTCATAGAGCCATATGACAACTTGGATGAATAATATGGAGACGTTGGGGGGCGACTCAAGGCAAGCCGGCACTCAAAAACAATGTATATGTACCTTAGGCGCCCAATCACCCTGTCACCACTTTGAAGGCCCAAAAACCTTGTTCATTGTGTCATGGGGCTCAATGGAGCTAGTGGGAAAGACCTCATCTTGTTTCGTGATAGACCTTGACTAATCCACGATGGTCACAAACAGCAATTTGATATTGGAAGTATAAATTATGAGCCCAGAACAATAGGCACAACCCTCCGTTTACAATTGCATCTCCTTCCAAACATACTAGAAGTCGTTCCTTCCATATTGGGCAATCGTAGTAGGTAACAACTCAAAGCATCCAAGACATCTCCCTCACTCTTCTAGTTATGAAGACCTTGCTTGCTGAGTTAGTGGTTGGACCCTAGTAGGTGGACTAGCTAAAGGGTGGGTGCGTGGGTGAGTGTTGATGTGGATGTGTCTGTGGGTGTGTAGGTGTGGGAGGGTGTAGGTGCGGGTTTGCTCAGCAGGCACGTCTGGGTAGGACTTCAGCAACCTGTGTGGGTGTGAGTGTGGGTCAGCTCCGCAGGCAAGCCTGGGTGGGACTTCACCAACCTGTGGTGTGGGTGTGGGTAAGCTCTGCCGGCAAATCCGGGTAGGAGATCGCTCTGTGGCTTTTTGTTATACATAGCTATGGCTGGAGTAGGATTGCTTTGGTGCATGGTCTCATTTGACCTGGAGTCTGGCTCTTAGGTTATGATATCAAACCCAGGAGTTATCATAAATGGCTTGGGAAGGGGGGGGAACGTGCGATCTAGAGACCCTCTGACTATTAACTCGAGCTTCTTCGCGCGCATGGGAGGCAGCAATAGTAACAATGCCGAATAACGCAGTATTTGTTGCATAAAATCGAACGAACCCCCAGTTCAGTCCAGGTGGTTCCCGGCATTGAATCTCTTAGTTAGTACCTTCGAAGCGTCGGATCACCTCGACAATAGCTCCCCGATGCTTCAGTGCGCGTTCAACGTAAGGATGACGAGTCAGCTACTTGAGCAGGCGCAGGACTCCGAGGCGATAACTGAGACGTTGGAAGCTTGTATGGGATATTTGATAATAATCGGGTGAAGAAAGGTATCGTCCTATCAAGTTTCCATGAGAAGCGTTGCGCAAGGAGTTACCTGCTTTCATCGGCCTTGATTCGTTGATTCGTTGAAAAAAAGGTTGCTTCAATTACGAGGCAGGTCCCAACCCCTACCTGGAGTTGGGGGGACCCTTTTTGAGGGGAGGGTAATGAGTGACCAGGCATCACACTGCCGGGCAACAGCTCGGCAAACCAGATACTCTCGCAGCGCGTGGCAGGGGGGTTGCACTCCTTTTGAAAATTCGCTGGCGCAGTCGCAGGCGAACGAGGGCGCGGGGGGAGATATTCGCAACCTCGAAACTTGAAAAGTAACAGCGCGCAGTCTATTTTGAAAATAGCTGCTGCAGCAGCCTAACAGTGATCTACAAGCCTCGTTCCCAGCCTCGTTTAGGATGGCGCGCCCCCAGGTCTCTGCCTGAAACGATGATATGGAAGGATGGGTGGAGCACGCCCGCAGCGTTACGGGCAGGACTCCATTCAAATTGGAAGGTCGCAGGAACATTGGAGACAACGGTAAACTGCTTTGGCGACAGGTTGGACAAACTTGTGGGCAGGGTGCCTGGAGGAGCGAAGGTTTGTTACCACTTCTTGTTTGCGCTGACCCATGATGTAGCATGAATGGATGGGAAGGGTCAGTGTGTGAGGGTACCTTGTAGCATAGATGAATGGGTGGGTTTAAGGGGCTCTGATGGTGCCTTGTAGCATGCATGGATGGGTCTGGGGAGGGGCTTTGATGGTGCCTTGTAGCACGGATGGATGGGTAGGGGGAGGGGCTCTGTTGGTGCCTTGTGGCATGGAGATTTGGGTTGGGGGAGGGACTGTGATGGTGCCTTGTAGCATGAATGGATGGGTAAGGGGCGGGGCAGTGCTGGTGCCTTGTTGCATGGATGGGTAGGGGGAGGGGCTCTGTTGGTGCCTTGTAGCATGCATGGGTGGTGAGGGTGTGGGTGAGTATGTCTTGTAGCATGTATTGATTGTTAGGGTGTGCGGGTGAGGGTGTGAGTGAGGATGCCTTGTAGCATGCATGGATAGGTAGGGTGTGTGTTTGAGGGTGTGGCTGAGGATACCTTGTAGCATGCATGGAGGAGTATGGGGTGGGCCTGTGAGGGGTGGATGAAGATGCATTGTAGCATGCATGGATGGTTAGGGGGGGGCTGTGAGGGTGTGAGTGAGGATGTCTTGTAGCATGGATGGATGTGTGGCGGGTGGGGCTGTGCTGGTGCGGGTGTGGGTGAAGATGCGTTGTAGCATGCATGGATGGGTATGGGGTGGGGCTGTGAGGGTGTGACTGGGCATGTCTTGTACCATGGATGGATGTGTTAGGGGTGGGGCTGTGAGGGTGTGGGTGAGCATGTCTTGTAGCATGGATGGATGGGTAGGGGGTGGGGCTGTGCAGGTGTGGATGAAGATGCGTTGTAGCATGCATGGATGGGATAGGGGTGGGGCTGTGAGGGTGTGAGTGAGCATGTCTTGTACCATGGATAAATGTGTAAGGAGTGGGGCTTTGCTTGTGCGGGTGTGGGTGAAGATGCGTTGTAGCATGCATGGATGGGTAGGATGTGGGGCTGTGAGGGTGTGGATGAAGATGCGTTGTAGCATGCATGGATGGGTAAGGGGTGGGGCTGTGAGGGTGTGAGTGAGCATGTCTTTTACCATGGATGGATGTGTAAGGAGTGGGGCTGTGCAGGTGTGGTTGAAGATGTGTTGTTTACAGCAACGGATTAAAAGAGCTGAGAATCTGAAATGACCTAGCTGATTAAAAGAAATACCGAGACTTTATTTAAAGAATTGCCCAAACTGGTTTTGGAAATATTAAAGTTGGTTTATTGGTTTACGGATACTAACTTGCCAAGGTGGTTAAAAACTTCAAATCACAGATATGATATACCCAAAGTTGGTGTACAGAATCCCCAAGCTGACGTAGGAATATCCTTAGCGGCTGTTCAGAATTATCCATGCTGGTTAACAGAAATATCCGAGTCGAGTTACAGAAATACCCAGGGCAGGTTTAATCTCATATAATTCCGAGCTTGTGTATAGGCATACTGATCCTTGGTTACAGATTGGTTTACTGAGATATTGAATATTGGTTAAAGGTGTAGTCTGCTGACTCTTGGAAGTACTTCACCAGTTCCTTGCATCGGGTCTCTTTCTGAAGGCCACTTCCGCATGTATAGGCAGAGCTCGAAGGGTAGATAACCAAGCTCACATGTGAACAATCAATATTTAATCCCAGTAACACTACGTGATGAGCAATCAACCTTTGCACAAAGAGTGTTGTCGATAAACAATGCTCACTCAATTAAATTTAGCATTTTTAGTGATGCTAAACATTAAATCCCTAAATGAAGACAAGAGGTAGCATCCTCTATGAAAATTCGATTCAAGCCGATCAATTAATTCCGAGAATCTCGAGAGAGAGAGAGAGATATAGGATACCAGTATATGACATGGATTTTAGCGATTTATTGAGCATTTTCAGATTTTTTGGGCCCACAGTGCTTAGAGGGGGGTGGGGGGGGCGGAGTGTCATTTTTAGTGTTGTTTTACTGGGCTTTATTCAGGGTCTCTTTTGGTGAGTTTTTGCGTGAGGGTAGTTCGATCGGGTGGGTGGGGTTGGTTTCCCCCTCAGGGACTAAATGCAATTACTTGAGACACCCATGAGTACGGCCCTTGGCAAGGGCAGTCAATTGGCACCACTTTCGAAGCGTGCATACATATATACCCCCCCCACCCCCCACTCCAAACCCAAACCACCACCCCACACACCAGCCACTCCAAATACAAATTTGAGGATCCACCCAGAACGTCTCAGTCCCCCCCCCCCCCACCATCCCCCCTCAGCCAGCCAGCCCCCCCCCTGAATGCATGTATTTATAGACACGTCCCTTGAAGAAATGGTGTTCCATGCCGCATTGGCACCAGCATCTTATACACATCTTTGGCCATGCATCAAAAGTTGTATTTCTACATGAAGATTCCACAAAATAAGATTCTCCAAGAAGACAGATGTGAAGGCAGCCGTAGATTTGGTCCAAAAATCAGGAGTGGATAGAAACTAACAGCCCATCCACCACCCATCCATATGCTACAACACATTTCATCACTCACACCCTCACAGCCACACCCCATATAAATCATGCATGCTACAACGCATCTTCATCCAATTATCCACAGCCCCCACTCCTTACACATCCATCCAGGGCTACAAGACTGCTCACTCACACCTCACGCCCACCCCTTACCCATCCATGCTGCTCACCGCATCTTCATCACACCTGCACCGACCCACCCCCTACCATCAGCATGCTAAAACGATTCACCCTCGTACACCCGCTATGGCGTTGATAGCCGTGCACCCCATGAACACATCCATTATGCTAGTGAAAGAGGAGATCTATCAGCAACAGAGCAACCGCCGCCCATTACGACCCAGTGCTATGCATGTCAGGTGCTACAACGCATCTTCACCCTCACCCACATACCCTAACAATCCATATTCATGCGCTACGAAAGCATAGCCTCGACCCACACCCTCACCTCACACGACCCGTCACAGTCCCATGCATGCTACAAGGGGGGTGGCACGAGCCCCGAGCCCGATTCACCCCTACTATCCAGTGGGACAAAGGCTAATCCAGCACTGCCTGGAGCGCACCCCGCCGACACATCCAGGCAGGCCGTACAGAGAACAATCAACAGTCACGCCCCTGACGTCAGAGAGCAAGGCGACAAGGCACCAACAGAAGGCACCCCTCCACCTAGCCACAAATTCATGATACAATTTTACTTGGCATCCATCATCAGGACGAAGTCCCTCCCCATACCTAGACTATCCAGTGCCACTACAAGGCCCCAATGAGCCTTCCCTTACTTATCCATCCATGCAACACTGGCACTATCAAGCCACTCCCGACAACAGAAGTCCATGCCGTGACAAGGCACCCTCACAACAAATCTGTCAAAACATACGCATACGATGCTACAATTTCGGGCCAGCCACCAGAGCCATCAACTCACCCATCCATCATGCTAAAAGGGTTACCCGTCACACATGATTCTCTCTCCCAGATGATCCATGCTACGTCATGGGTGAAGCTTCAACCAAGAAAGTGAGCATCTTTCGATAACTTAAATATAAACCTAATCATACACCATAATAGGACTTTGTTGGGGTAGGGCCACAACCATAAAAAAAGAGCAACGTAATAATAATTAAAAAAATTGGAAAAGGTTACTTACGGACAGTAACCTCTCCGTACTTTTTCCAACTCCCGAAGAAGGTGTAGAGATAACTAGGGGTATAACTGGGTTGGCGATCTGGTGTTATGAGGGTTGGGGTGGGGTCAACGAATAAGGGAAAACGGAAGTAATAAGATGGGGATTAGGGATAAAGGGAGAATTATTATCCCCAGTTAACGGAACGATTAGACATAAACGAGGATAATAGAAAAAAAGGGATGAAAGAAATACTTTCACGAAACGGGATGGGGTATTAGACGCGCTGGGGTGCGTTTCTTCAGGGTTGGAAAACGAAAACCTTCGCTCAATTGTAAGGCACCATGCTCGTCACGAAAGTATGTCCAACCTGTCGCCAAAGCAGTTTACTGTAGTCTTCAATGTTCCTGCGACCTTACAATTTGAATGGAGCCCTGCCTGTAATGCTGCGGACTCCGGTGGACGTGCTCCACCCATCCTTCCGAATCATCGTTTCAGGCAGAGAGCTGGAGGCGCGCCATCCCGAACGAGGCTGGGAACGAGGCTTGTAGATCACTGATAGGCTGCTGCAGCCATTTTGAAAAGAGACTGCGCGCTGCTACTTTTCAAGTTTCGGCCTGGTCACTCATTACCCTCCCCTCAAAAAGGGTCCCCCCTACTCCAGGTAGGTCCCAACCGCCCCCAACGAACTTCAACGCTCTTTCTCCGGCTCTATCTGGCGAAGCTGTTTCGCCGGTCGGGTAGTTAGGAGCCACCCGCCCATGGGTGCACACACCCATACAAACTCTCAACCACTCACTCACACACATTCACACTTTACATTTGAATCTCTCCTAGTCCTTTGGCAGAGTACTACTTGCAAGGATAGTCCATCAAACCAGGTATTTGGCTCTTTGCAGATCTGATATATCCGGCCTATGACGAGCTCTAACTGGCGTCATCCTGCCCCATTTTGCACACATGCCAAGATAGGTTTTTATTAGTTGTGAAAGGAATGTTACCCCAAGAGATGGGTCTCCCGACCGGATACCAACCGCAATTTACTATGCTTATATGGTGGCCAAACATGATTTCCTTAGTGCTACATGTCATAGGTTGTACTTTTCTATTTTGGTGTTTGAAGGGTAAAGTACGAACAGTTGAAAAACAAAGAATGCGGTTTATTCGGGATGTGACCCTGGGAACCCTTTAAATTTATATACAATGGCTTAAACCGACCTGTAGCCAACAGGAAAGGGTCGGAAATTAGGTATTAATTAATGTATAATTGGTTGGGTGAGCTGAGCCCCTTGGGTTATATCCTAATAATATGTAACGGGTTTCATTAGTTACAGATTCACATATAAGGTTTCCATTTAACTAGGTTTCCATTTAACTAGATGTAAAACTATTAAAGACTTGGAAGGAAGTAAAAAAAAAAAAACGTCTAATTCGAGGATTCGAGGATTCGAGCAGTCAAGGATCTCCATATCCTAATAATATATAACGTTACACCCAGAGCAGGTTTTAGGAAGATCTTCGGATTTTAGATTTACCCAGGATTTACCACACATTTTGAGATGGGCCCAGGAGTTGGTATATGGTCGGGAGACTCATCTCCTGGGGTAACATTCTATGACTAGCTCACTAGCAGGTATGTATGTGTATGTAATCTTGCAGTACAATTAATACAGAAAGTAGTGTCCAGGGGTCTGTTTCATGGTTTTTCGACAAACTCTAGGCTGCTCACCATCCTCCTATGCCAAGCCCCCCGTGCCATATGGGGGGTGGGGGTGGGGGTGGGGGTCTGCTTAACAAACGCAGCCTGTTTCAAAACCTGCTTCTTGGCAAGCAACCAACGCCCCCTCCCGCCAACCCCCACCCCCAGCCCCAGCCCCAGCACTGCGTCTATTCTCTGAGATGCAACGAACCCTCCTGAACCAACCGACCCAATGGATCTGCATCTTTGACGCAACAGACCCTTTCTTCGTTGCGTCTGTGATGCTTTACTCAGCGTTCTAAGCGACCTTGCTGATCAGCATTTAGATCGTAAAAGATACTTACAAGCTCTGATCAAATTCGATCCTACAAAATATATGACCGAATAAGTGTTTGGGAATGTGAACTTAACAAATTCAAGTCTTAAACTACCTGAATAGCAGTCAAAATCAGGTCCTCCTCAGAAGTTTACGAGCAAAAGACTGTGTGTGTTTGGGGGGGGGGGGGGGGGGGGGGGGGGGGGGGGGGGGGGGGGGGAGGGCTGAAGGAGCTGGGAACAAGTGGTGCGCCGAATGAGAGCTGGGGGGGGAAATACTTCACATAATTCGAGGAGTCTGAAAAAACAACGCGCTGTTGGTTTCGACGGGGCCGTATTGGTTTCGCGGTTTCGGTAACAAGATTTGCATCCTCGATTTGACCGCATTTACACAAATCCCAACCACTTTTCGACCATTTCCGGGCGGAATACCAACGTTTATTACAGCCATCCCAACCTACCAACCTCTTTCGGCAACCGTTTTCCGTCCATTTCTACGGGGCCGTTTGGTTTCGCGGTTTCGGTAGCATGATTTTAATCCACGATTGAACCGCATTTACGGACATCCCAACCACTTTCTACCATTTTCTGGCGGAATACCAACCGTTCTTACAGGTATTCTAACCACCAACCTCTTTCGGCAACCGTTTTTTCGTCCAGAGTTATCGTTGCATTATAGGTCTGACGTCAACTGCCGACCAACTTGTCCCGTCTGTCCGACCTATTAGAACACAAATTTCGTTTTCAGGCGCAGGAGGGGTCAATTAGCCATAAAGTTTCGGGGTGGGTCGGTCTGAGACTCTGAGTTGGTTGGAGGAGCGAATCAGAAAAGGAACGTTAGGTCGGAAAAGGTCGGAAAAGGACGTGAAAGGTCGGAAAAGGTCGGGAAAGGAACGCCAGGTAGGCGTGATCGCTAGGTTGCCTGGAGTACTGCCATGCGAGCTTATCAAATTGAAAGTCCTTCGACGACCCTCCTAGGAACGGGAACCATTTCAGCTCATCATCACCACCTTCCCTTACAACTGGGCGAATCCACCTTGCGTAGCAGCACCTTGCTTCGATTCACCTCTCTCCTGCAACCTTCGCCCGACCTCTGCTATAGTGCTATCAGAGACCGCCAGCTCCGTTTCTCTGAGCACAGACCGTCTGACGTAACGTTCGGGCATCTGCCGATAGGCTGGGACCAGGCTGGGACCGGAAGCCGTTTCGCGTGCCACTTCCGTGCGACCTCCTTGCCCCGCCCCGAGTGGCGAAACTGTTTTATTGCGCTACGAGAATCGTGGATTTTTTCTACGCTGCGGCATCAAGTTCTTGTTCAAAAGTTCGCGCTGTTTCAGAGAAGCGCTTCGATCGGAACTTGACCATGGGCTGTGGCAGTACGAAGGAAGCGGGCAGCCAGGTAAAACGCCCACAGCATTTATTCCAAGCTATTGCTGATTTCCTTCACAATGATGTGTTTCAAAGCCTCACGACCCGTATGCATTTTTGTTTTTTTGTTTTAGCCATGCATGAGACATGCACACTGCAGCACACTCACAAACACTAACTCAAATCACATACACACACCCACACACGTCAAACACACTTCAGCATGGTTGCACGGTACTCAGTATGCAAAACGCAATGTACAGTACACTGTACGTGTGCAATACCTACCATAGCTCCAGTGCATGAACTCGCACGCACTTTTGTTTGCTTGTTTATTTTGAAGAAACTTCCTATGGCTAGGTTGCTCCTCATGACGAACTGAGTGCAACCAACTATGCTTTAAAACAAATCCAGACCTATGGGGGCAGGCAGCCAGCTAGCGCCATCACTTCCCTTGGGACCTGGAACTGTCGATACAAGGTTACAGAAGAACGCAAAGCCCAATAACAACATAAAAAGCTTGAGAATAAGCGCGAATACACAAAATTGTGACGCTGTAACGCTTGCTTACGATTTGAGGTGGGGTGGTGCCAACCAGTCAGCTAGCACCACCACTCAGCCCAGAACTGTGCCCTGTGCACTGGGTACAAAATACATGTACACGTACGCTTACCACACATATTGCTGCCCTGTATGCAGAATACGCAGTGCCCTAAACCCTAAACCCTAAACCCTGAACACAGTGCACAATTAACATTACACAAATGCAGTACGCACACACCTTTGGCCCCTACGCTGGGTGTATGGTGCACAGTAATACGCAATACACAATGTGCAGTACACATTACATGCATATTGCATAATCTTGGCTCCTATGCTGCGTAACGTGCCACTCTGCAAATGTCTGTTGTGCTTATTTATGCTCTACAAAGCGGGCAGCATCACTGGGCAAGCCACTCCCAACGCGGATAATTGTTCCGATCTACCCCGCTCCAATCCCGCACACATGCATTCACACAGGTTCTGGGCGGTGCTCCCACATCCACATCCGTCGTAAGCAGATCGAAGCCACTAGCTGCCCCCAAGGAATCTACCATCGAAGTGGTCTATGCAGAAAATCAGACTGTCATTGGAGGGGCAGTAGGGATCGTGGCTCTTCTAGTGGGAGCAAGCGGGCTTCCTGGTGCTGCCGCCTTGGAAGCAATTATGACCGGGGTACGTGATATGCACACATGCATGCCCAACCGCACACTCACTTACGCACGCGCACGTGCATGCACCCAAGCACCCACAACCACACACTCACACACACACATGTGCATACATATGTGCACAAGAACATGCACACATGCACACACACACATGCATGCATGCATACATGCATGTATGTATGCATGCATGCATGCATGTATGCATATCACGTACACATGCATGCATACATACATGCATGTATGCATGCACTCACGATGCATACACACACATACACACACACACACACACACTCACACAAAAAACATGCAAACCCAAACCTAAACACATGACCCCCACCCCCCACCCCCCACCCCCCCCCCACCCCACCCCACCCCACCCCACCCCACCCCACCCCCACCCCCCACCCCCACCCCCACCCCACCACCCCGCCCCACCCCACCCCCACCCCACACACCCACCCACGCAGCGACGCACGTATGCACCCACTTCCAAACTTGTACCTATGCCCAAGCGTGCCCGCCTATGTGCACATTCCCAAGCGTAGGTGATTGCTGCAGCTGACAAGGCTACAGACAACCGCGAGAACTGCAAGCAACTTGTGACCTTGGTCACGACCTGTGACCAAGGGCTGGGCAAAATTGATGGCAAGGGCATTGCAGTGATGAAAGACTGTGAAACACAGCTTGCTCAACTGAAGGAGGCACTGCAAAGCGTGGAGAAGCTGGTCATCAAGTTTGGTCACACCCGGGGCATGTTCCTTCGATTGCTGATGGCGTCCATTGATGAGAAGGACTTCGCGGCAGCACACAAGGCGCTTACCGATGCCATGATGGTGAGAGGGGAGGGGAGAGGGAGAGGGAGAGGGAGAGGGAGAGGGAGAGGGAGAGGGAGAGGGACAGGGACAGGGACAGGGACAGGGACAGGGACAGGGACAGGGACAGGGGCAGGGGCAGGGGCAGGGGCAGGGGCAGGGAGAGAGAGAGGGGCAGGGGCAGGGAGAGAGAGAGAGAGAGAGAGAGAGAGAGAGAGAGAGAGAGAGAGAGAGAGAGAGAAGAGAGAGATAGATATACGGAGGACAACGTTTGTCCATTGTTTAATCTTCCCCCTCGCTTTATGCCTTATTCCTCAATGTCTGTTGACTATGGCCTTGCAGGGAAAGATCCATGGTTCATCCCCCCCCCCCCCCCCCCTCCTCCCTGCAGGCCCTGTCCCTCAAGGTCTCCCTAGGCATTGCCAGCCTACCCGTGCTGCATTACAAAGAGGACATTGACGACATGCTTGGGAGGGCTCTACAAAGGTTGGGCAACGACGGCAATTGGAGGAAGGCCCTGTCAAACCTTCGGGAGCAGGGACGCCTGAGCGAGCTGCACGAGTTTCTTAGGTGGGTGAGGATTGAAGCATAGGCATCTACATGGCACGTCACATACTGGGGCATAGGGGTGGAGGAGGGCCCAGGGCAATGACATGTTGCCCTTGACAATCAATCGGTATCACTTTGAGACCAGTGCTCTTTTTTTGACCCCCCTCACCATACCCCATGTACTTGATCCGTACACCTTACACCCTACATGTATGTATGTATGTATGTATGTATGTATGTATGTATGTATGTATGTATGTATGTATGTCACAGTCCAGGGTTGGGCCAAATAGGCTGAAGGGACTTGCCCAACTGTGATAGGAAGGGCTTAAAAAGAAAAAGCACTGATGAACTGAACCCCAAACAATTGCTTTACCGACGGAGGCCCTGAGTTCGTGCTACAGTGATCATTTAATTCTACAATATAATTAAATTTTCACCTCAGCTGGGACGATAATTTAATTGTGCGATTATTATCGCATTTGATTTATAAATTGAATTGAATATTTCCATCCTTCATTGAATTGAACATTTTCATTCTTCAGCTCATAACGGACATTCGAATATGAAATGCATTTCATCTTCGACTACTCTTCTACCGTCAACCATCATCTCACAGTACCTGCATATTCTACCCGAACGAGAGAACCCGAACTCCTTTCTGATTCAATATATAACTATATAAGTTGTGAGCTCGAAGACGCAGTCTTGCTATGCATGTAATATCATTATTTTTGTTTAATAAGTTAGTGTTCGTTAAACTATGGTTTCTATCCACTGACATCATCCAATTAGCATACGTAATAGTTGTAATACCGATTCCTTGGTTATCACCAAGATTCCTGGGGTTCTATGTACTCAGTATTGCCAGTCAATGTCTGTTATTGTAGAGATGCCTTCAACAATTTTTCCCAAGCCAATGTTGCTAGGGAAGTCTATTTATCTTGAATAATATCAGAGAAATGTTCTATGATACCTAATCTCTGAATGTATCTTAGTAATTCATGAGACCAGCATTGTTTGTTGCTATCTCTGGTTGCCATTAAAACTAGATCTAGAAAGGATATTTTCACAGAGACTATCGTCCTTCCTGTCAACGATTTTATTCAAAAAGCCGATGAATTGTCTCAACCACTGAGCCCATGTAGGTGACCTATCAAGTTTATTGAGAACCGAGTCGGTAGAGGTGTTATCTCTGACACCAAGCGCCCATTTCATAAAATTATATAAACTCAACACGCGAAACCCTTGAACCTGACATGAATACAACAATCCGTAATTGCAGCCCGCAAGAACAGTTCATGGTTGACTTCACGGTGGCCACAGTCCATGACCTGAATGGCAAGGGCAAGGTGCAGAAGCCGCCTGCACTGTCAGACTACATGGCGACCTTCTGGAACTCGATCACATTCAAAGATGAGATTAAGGCAGAGAAATTCTTGCGGGGCCTTGAAAAGTGGATGGTGGACAAAGGGTAGGTGTGGGAGGATGGCATAGATGGATGGGTGGGTGGGTGGGTGTATGGATGGTTGTGTTCGTGTGAATGGGGTGGGGTGGGGGTGGGGGGTGGGGTGGGGAGATATATATAGTGTGTGTGTGTATAGTGTGTCGGTGTTGAAGGTTCATGGGGCTTGGGGAGCAAATGATAGCCAAAGGGAGGGTGAGGAAGCTTGATTGGGCTTCCGGATGGTGACGTGGGAAATCTGTTGTGGGCATGTGCGTGGTCATGGGCATATGCTGGCTGTGGGTTGCATTGAGCTGGGTGTGGTATGGGCATGGGCATAAGCGTGGGCATGGCCATGCGCTGGCTGTGGTTTACATTTAGCTGGGTGTAGTATGGGCATGGACATAAGCGTGGGCATGGCCATGCGCTGGCTGTGGGTTACATTGAGCTGGGTGTAGTATGGGCATGGGCATAAGTGTGGGCATGGCCATGCGCTGGCTGTGGCTTACATTGAGCTGGGTGTGGTATGGGCATGGGCATAAGCGTGGGCATGGCCATGCGCTGGCTGTGGGTTACATTGAGCTGGGTGTGGTATGGGCATGGGCATAAGCGTGGGCATAAGCATGGGCATGGGCTGTTCGAGCCGTGGGTTGCATTGAGCTGGGTGCAGTATGGGCATGGGCTATGTGGGTCGTGGGTTGCATTGAGCTGGGCGTGGTATTGGCATGGGCTATGCGGGTCGTGGGTTGCATTGGGCTGGCTGCGGTATATGCATGGGCATGAGCAAAAGTGTGGGAATGGGCATGCGCTGGCCGTGGGTTGCATTGAGCTGGGTGTGGTATGGGCATGGGCATGGGCTATGCGAGCCGTGGGTTGCATTGAGTTGGGTGCGGTATGGGCATGAGCATGGGCACACACACCTCACACACACATACTCACACCTCCCCCGACACCACACCTATCCCAACACTGTACCGCGATGCTCACAACGGTGGATGAGTAGTTTGGTGTTGACCCGTCCTCTCCCCCGCTCAACAGCGCACCGGAAAAACAAAGGCAAACGGGAGCGACGAGCAAAGTGAAAGATGTGGGTGAGGGCAACGAGAGTCCTGCTGCAATCATCTGTCTTCATGGAGCACGTCTTGCTCAGCTTGGCGGATGACAACAAAGATGGAATGATTACCACTGCAGAGATGGTGCAACTGCAAGTGATTGCAGGAGAGTTTGCAGCTTGCAGTAGCTTCAAAGAGCCCAGCAGCATCCCCGACATGCTCATTGCCATCTTCAAGGGCACAGACAAGGCATTGCTTGCGGAGCGCCTTGCAATGGCAGTGCGGTCTGAGGAGGAGTTGTTGGTGTTGGACGGGCTGCATGCACAAAGCATCATTGATAGCTACAAGACATCAGAGTTGCTTTCAACATATGTGGTTGGCAGCAGGGTGTGGCTCTCACGTCATCCACCATTGGTTGGACACAACCGGAGCTCCAATGCCACGCTCAAACGTTACATCATCCGCCTTCTGCTCTTGCCCATCGAGGATCAACCCTGTCCCAGCCTTCTCCACCGCTGACGCCTCCCCCCTGGCAACCCTCAGTAAGTTTTTTCGGCGTTCTTCTCTGGGAACTATTCCTAGAAAAACAGTCCTAATCGATCACTGCAGCTTCTTCCAAGCGCTATTGTGAAGAGCAAGCTTGTTGTGCGCAACAATGCTGGTGGGGGTATGGTTGCCGTCCAACATTTCTTTAAGGTGGGCCAACCCCGGGGGCAGGCAAAGGCCATGGTGATGAGTCTTTGCCATACCAGCTTTCGTTGGCACAAGGCGTTCCCTGCATTCTTCGACCTCACATTTCACCCAGTGTGTTTTTTACCGGCACGGTAGATTCAGGTCTGCTTCCCTCCTGTCCCTGTTTCACAATCCTTTTATCGGATGATTGCATTACGCTTTTTCTGCACCGTTTGCATTTAATGGAGAGAGGACAAAATGAAGCCAAAGAGATTTGCTTTTACCCTCATTGGCACCCATCGTTCTACCCTAACACTCATAACCCTAACCCACTCATTGCACTTCCACTCAATCACCCTACAACTCACCACCCATCCAATCAATACTATGCCACTCATCACACTACTGCCACTCATTACACTTCCACTCATCACCTAGCCACCAACTCCCCGCCCCCCTCCCTACTCACACCCTCCCTCCCTCCCTCCCTCCCCTCCCTCCCTCCTCCCTCGCCTCTCTCCTACCGCTCATGTACCTTCTTAATCCCTTTCACGCCCTGTCAGCCCCTCCTCCCCCCCCCCCCTCCTTCCCTTTCCCCCCTAATGTAACTTCTCAAGCCCTTCAAGCCTTGTCCTAACTTCCCTCTCCTCCCCTCCCCTCCTCCCTCCCCTTCTCTCTCTCACCTTCTCCTCCCTCCTACCCCTCATGTATCTTCTTGAGCCCCCTTCACGCCCGTCACCCCTCCTCCCTCCCTTCCCCCATACTCCCTTTTCCCCCTCATGTACCTTCTGGAGCCCCTTCAAGCCTCGTCTCAACCTCCACCTCCTCACCTCCCCTCCTCCCTCCCCTTCTCCCTCCCCTTCTCCCTCCTACCCTCATGTACCTTCTTGGGCCCCTTAACGCACCTGTCACCCCCCCCTCCTCCTCCCCCCCCTCCCTCCTCCCCCCCTCCTTCCCTTTTCCCCCTCATGTACCTTCTTTGGGCCCCTTAACGCCTCAGCCGCCCCCCCTCCCTCCGCCCCCCCCCCTCCTTCCCTTTTTCCCCCTCATGTACCTCTCGAGGCCCCTTCACGCCTGTCACAACCCCCCCTACTCCCCTCCCCTCCTCCCTCCCTTTCCCCTTCCCTCCTGCCTCCACAGTACCTTCTTGAGCCCCTTCAAGCCTTGTTTCCCCTCCCCCCCCCCCCCCCCCCCCCCCCCCCCTCCTCCCCCTTACCCTCTTTTCCTCCCCTTCTCCCTCCCTCCTTCCCCTCAGGTACCTTCTTGAGCCCCTTCAAGCCTTGTTTCCCCTCTAGCCCCCCCTCCTCCCTGCCCTCCTGCCCCTACTGAACTTTGTGAGCCCCTTCAAGCCTTACACACACTCACCCTCCTCCCTCCCCCTCCTCCCTTCCTCTCCTCCTCCCCCTCAGGTCCTTCTTGATCCCCCTTCAAGCTTTGTACACACACTTTCCCTCCTCCCTCCCCTCCTACCTCCCTTCCTCTCCCCCTCAGGTACCTTCTTGAGCCCCTTCAAGCCTTGTAACACACACTCCCCTCCTCCCTCCCCTCCTCCCTTCCTCCTCCCCCTCAGGTACCTTCTTGAGCCCCTTCAAGCCCTGGGTAAGAAGGGCCCTACCCCACCTTCAGTGCTCTTCCTCTTGGATGCTCTTGACGAAGCTGACGATGCGGGGCGGGGTTGGCTCCCGGTAGCAGCGTTGGTGGCCAAGGAATTTTCCCGCCTACCCCCGTTCGTCAGGATCATCCTCACCAGCAGGCCCGAGGCCTCCCATGATGCGGCCTCCTCAAGTCCAGAGGGGCAGCCACAAGTGGCTGACATGTTTAAAGCGTGGGAACCTGTGCAGATCCATCCCGGGTCCCAGGTAGGGGGGAGTAGAAGAGAGGGGATTCAGTTGGTGTTGTAGGTAGGAAGGAGGGGGAAAGAGGAGATTCAATTGGTAATGTAGGTAGGAGGGAGGGCGAAAGAGGAGATTTAATTGGTGCAGTACATAGGAGGGAGGGAGAGAGAGGAGATTCAGCCAATATTGCTGGTAGGAGGGAGGGGATGAGAGGAGATCCAATCTAGGTCGCAGGCAGGGGGGAGGGGCAGTTTAGAGACTATGCACGGCTATTTTGAGTGTTCTTTGGGACCCTTTATTTTGAGTGGTCTGCAAGTGCACGGGGATCTGAAGTTAAATGACACATTTTGCGCCAACTACAATATAATACAAGTATCGGGTGTGATGGATGCAGGGTATTTCCCCTTCCAAGCGGTTTAAATGGCGATGCAGTGGACACACCCCCAGCTGAGGGGAAGGATGGAGGGGCGGCTCCTCCATAGGAGCGCATGATGGATGCAGGGTACTTCCATTGACCAAATTGGCCAGCACTTTAATGCACTTGAAAACATAAAACTGCGCTTTGTAGTGCAAAAAGTGCAAAAATTGCTTGCTGCGCCCACAGGGGGTGGCAAAAAACTGCGCGAAAACCGCAGTGGGGCTCAAAAAGGCAGCGCGCCAGCATGCAAAAGCGCGCGCTTGGAAGTAACCCGATGGCATGGTCCTTGCGCTAACCAACATGGTACATAATAACAGTTTACGTAACTACGGTATTCAAATATAGTATGGTTGCATTGTCGTGAAGGGCTTTCGTAATACCAGCGCTCTCTCAAATGTGTTTGAAAATGTGTTTGAAAATGTGTTTGAAAATGTGTTTGAAAATGTGTTTGAAAATGCGTTTGAAAATGTGTTTGAAAATGTGTTTGAAAATGTGTTTGAAAATGTGTTTGAAAATGTGTTTGAAAAAATGTGTTTGATAACAACCCCAAATTCCGCCAGGGGTATTGGAAATAATTTGCACGTTGGGGAGGCAGAGTGCGATGGGGTCCAAAATAATTAATCTCAAGCACTACAAATTTGAACCTAAGGTTCCCGAAGTTTGTTTTGTGGGTGTGTGTGTGTGAATGTGAGGTGTGTTTCCTCCGGCTGAGGAAAGTTCCACAGACAAAACCCTGACCCAAACAAACAACATTTATTGTGAGTGAGTGTGTGTGTATGTGTGCTTGTGTGTGTGTTTGCGTTTTGTGTGTGTGTGTGTACATGTGTATGTGGAGAGAGGCTGGGGCGGCACACTTGTTTGTTTGGGTGTGTGGGTGTACGTGGGTGTTGGTGTGGTTGTGCTTCTGTGTTTATGTGATCCATTTCTTTGATCCATTTTATTTTTGAGTTTTGTGTTTCCCCCCCATTTCAATGAGATGTCAAATGATTTATAAACCCTGAGTCCAATTTCAATACAGTGGCCTTATCTTTGACCCCTAGTAAGATTTTTAAGACATCTAGAAACATTGTCTGAAGTAGAACTTTGCTAGACAAGTTAATCTGTAGTAATAGAACCGTATATTTTGTACACATACTGTTTGAAGAAAACAATGTCTTATGTACTTTTCCAGAAAAACAACAGTGTCTGCTGTACGTATTCAGACATCTAGAAACAATGTCTTATGTACTTTTCCAGAAAAAACAAGTGTCTGCTGTACGTATTCAGACATCTAGAAACATTGTCTTAAGTAATACAACAAAATTATGTACTCGCTTGAAGGATTTGTCTTCTTTTTCAATCCCCATTGCGCAAAATCTTCCAAGAAAGTGCAAACCCCTCTGACAAGTGCGCATTAAAGTCCACACAAGTCCATCACACCAATCCAACCCTTGGGGCATCAAACGTCAGAGGGTTTCGACAAGGGATATGGCTAACCCAGACATAAGCTCCACCCAACCTGACAGGTCATCCCCATCCAGGACATGATCATGCCAGGTCACATCTCCCTCAATATTAAGAGCCACCGGCCAGAGGCCACCGAACTTTATCTCATCAGGCCGGCTACCAACTAGGGTCTACACCCATCCATCGCTCCAAGTCCAGCATGTAGCTTTATTATTTCTCGTTAAACCTATCACCAACTATCAACCCACAATCCACAACCCCTGAGCCACAAGTTCCCTGAGCCACAACCCCCGCACCCTCCGGAGCTCATCCTCTACATTATCAACCTATGAGCACTAATTCCTCGGTTCCACAGGGTAGCCATGTCAGGCCATTGTCATGCCAAGTTATATACAATGGCTTAAACCGACCTGTAGCCAAGAGGAAAGGGTCGGAAATCAGGTATTAATTAATTTATAATTGGTTGGGTGAGCTGAGCCCCTTGGGTTATATCCTAATAATATATAACGGGTTTCATTAGTTACGGATTCACATATAAGGTTTCCATTTAACTAGGTTTCCATTTAACTAGATGTAAAACTAATAAAGACTTGGAAGAAAGTAAAAAAATAAATAGAAAACGTCTAATTCGAATACAATTACAGGGTAGCCATGTCAGGCCATTGTCATGCCATGGCTACCCTGTTGAGCTAAAGGTAATGATAACGCCTGGTGGGGCGTGGTGTTAAGGGAGCCCGTCGTACGAGGGTGGGGAGCAGTCTCCTACCTCAACTGGACAAGCTACCATCGTGGTTGATGATTACCCGCAACGCCAAGAGCGACCAAAGGGGGAGTCGAACCCCCGACTCTTCTTCCTCAAGCGATCTGGTCTACCACTAGACCATTGTATATAACTGAAAGGGGCTACCCTGTTGAGCTTTCCAAAGAGGCCCTCACGTACCTGGACTCCCTCCCCCCCCCCCCCCCCCCCCCCCCCCCCCCCCCCCCCCCCCCCCCCCTATTTGTATTGTGCAGGAGAACCTCGCAGATATGGAGTTGGTGTTGAGGTTTCGTCTGAAGGAGGGGCACATCGTTGAGGAGGAGGACTTGACAAAGGCCGTGGCTATCATGTTGCACAAGAGTATGGTGAGGGGAGGGGGGCCAGGGGGTGGGATTCATTGTTTACGTGTGGGCTTGATGGAGGAACCTGGGTCCACGTCTAGGCCGTGGCTATCATGTTGCACAAGAGCATGGTGAGGGGAGGGAGGCTCCTGGTGTCTTGTGTACAGAGATGGACAGGAAGTTTTCCTAGTCTCTTATATGGAGAGAAGGATTTAAGTATTCATGGTATCTTGTCTTATCTATGGAAAGACAGACGTGAGGTATCATTGTTCTCTTGTGTGATCTGGGGACAGACAGACATGGAGTATTCCTGGACCCTTGTGTGGAGGGACCGCCTAGATGTTTACTAGTACCTTCTGGATCTGTGGAGGGACCTGGGGCCACGTCTACTACATTATTTGTGACCCAGGTTCCTCCACGGGCTGCCAGATCAGGAAGGATTCCTTGCTGGGAAGAGCTTTTGTTTCCCGTTGTCGTCGGCTGTGCCTGCAGAGTGTGTATGAGTGTGTGTGTGTGTGTGTGTGTGGTGGTGGTGGGGGGAGTGGCGTGAGTGTGGGGGCGGATGGGATGGGATGGGTTTAGGGTTTAGTTGTTATAGCTAGGGTTGGGCCGACGTATGAACGTATACTCATATGTTTATAAGCTCATACGTATATATACGCCGTATGTTGTTTCTCGAAACGTATGAGTATACACGTATACAAGCGTATGAGTTGTACTTCGAAAAGTTCCCTGCACATAATTTTCTCGGTTTTCATTCAATTTATCATTTACATAGCTCATCAGAAAGCTGTTGACCTCCTCTATCAAAATATGCAATTCAATTAATCGTTCAAACATACCATTTTTGTATATGTGGCCTACAGTTTGATTTAGATAACCAGGATGGCACACATATCAGAGCGCCATCTAGCCTTCCATTCCACAAGTTGTGCTCCTACGTGGGCTTGATGGATTGATGGTGAAAGCAATGCAATGTGAAGATGGACAATATTGCAATATATTTATATACTGATATTATTATAACCTGTAGCTGTCTCATAGAGCTGCCTAGAAGCTGCTGCACACTTGGTCTGAAACCTGTAGCTGACTTACAGAGCTGCCTAGAAGCTGCTACACACTTGGTCTGAAACCTGTAGCTGACTCACAGAGCTGCCAAGAAGCTGCTGCACACTTAGTCTATAACCAGTAGCTGACTTAGGGAGCTGCGTTTAAATACTGATGTGAACATGGAAAATATTAATGTAATATTGGCATTGAATGGATCCCTTAGATTGGCACCGCGCTTCTTGGTCGACGTCCTTTCTGGCCAAGATTTATTTTTCTGAGATATGGGCAACATAAAATTGCCAGAGTATTTTTTTGATAGTTTATATGTGAAGCCAATGAAATTAGCAACGTGGCAATACCTTTAAACCCATGTAAAAATCTTTTCCCAAGAAGTGCAATAATTACTCATACGTTTTAATACGTTTATATGCATACGTTTATACGTTCATACGTTTATACGGCATATAAAAATGAAAATATACGTTTGCTTCCCAACCCTAGTTATAGCTGAGTTGTGATGGCCAGCCTGGGGAGCTTATAAGCTGCATGATTTGGGACCCAGGTTCCTCCACGGGGTGCCAGATCAGGAAGGATTCCTTGCTGGGAAGAGCTTTTCTTTCCCGTTGTCGCCGGCTGTGCCTGCAGAGTGTGCATGAGTGTGTGTGTGTGTGTGTGTGTGTGTGGTGGGGGGGGGAGTGGCGTGTGTGTGGGGGCGGATGGGATGGGATGGGTTTAGGGTTTAGTTGTTATAGCTGAGTTGTGATGGCCAGCCTGGGCAGCCTACAAGCTGCATGATTTGGGACCCAGGTTCCTCCACATGCATGTTTATGAAGCTAGGCCACAGGTGGAGGAACCTGGGGCCACGTCTAGGCTGTGGCTATCATGTTACACTAGAGTGCTTGTGTGGTGGGGGGGGGATGAACAGTGGTTAGCCTGGACAGTGGGGGTGGGGGTGGACAGTGTATGTGTGTGCGTGTTGGGGGTGGCTGCCATGTTGCACAATAGCATGGTGAGGGGAGGGAGGCCAGGGGTTGGGTTTTGTTGTGTACGCGTGGGCGTGGTGGAGTTGGGGTGGTGGTAAGGGGGGCAGGCAGAAGAGACTTAAGTGCAAAGGTACATGACAGTATCACTAGTAAATTTAGCACCAAAACTGCACCATTATTGTGGCCTGGACAGTGGGTTGGATAGTGCAATTGTTATGGTGCATAATAATTAAAAAACATTGCGCAAATAACCTACTTTGCACTGTTGAAATATGTGCATGCACCAGGAGCATCCAATGGGCCATAGAAGTCCACACACAGCTGGTCTAGGGTATACTGACAATGGTTTGGGGATGGGAAGAAAAATGGTGTATTTGAAAGGTCTCAGCGAGATTGGCTGAGCTGTGTTTACAGTCGAGGTTCATTTATATCTTGACATTTGGTGGGCCATTTCTTCCATTTGGGACATGCCCCTTCACATTTCCAGTGTGGCAAGTTTTCCCTTCCAAACTGCCCCCCTTCTCCCCCTTGATAAAACCTCAACCCTTGAACGGTGATCAAAGCTTGGACGCCAGGACCACAAGAAACACCCCAACCCATAAACTTTAGAACCTCAAACCTTGAACTGTAAACCCCAAACCCTTAAAACCTAAACTTGAGCTCCCGAACCCATAATCTAATCATGAACCCTAACCCCCCAAATATTGAAACATTGAACACCATACCTTAATGGAAAAAAATCAACCTTGTATAAACTCAAACCATAAACAATAAACCCTAAACTATCAACCTTGAATAACAGAACCTCAAATCATAAACCCTAAACCCTAAACCCTAAACAATCAACCTTGTATAACCTCGAACTATAAACACTAAAAGAATAATCAACATACTTGATGCTCCAAACAAACTGCACCCCTGCCAACCAAATCACAACCATCCAAACCACATGCACCCAAACATCACTACCAAGCCTCGCGCCTTGAACTCTTGAACCTTGAACCCATCAAACCCTATCACTTTAATTAGGAAATGCAACACCCCGTGTGCATGCATATTTTGTGTGCACTTGTGTGGCAATGTGTGTTTGTGCATCACCTTGCCTTGTGCCTAACCATGCCCCCCACCCACCCACCCACCCACCCACCCTCCCCCCCACCCTCCCCCACCCTCTCCCCAACACCTCCCAGGGCCAGTTTGTGTGGCTCAAGTTTGCATTCGACCAACTCTCTGAACGTCCAGGCTTCTGGAGGTTGGACGAGCTTGTTCTGATACTGCCGGAGGGGCTGAATGGCACGTACCGCTACTTGCTGGGCAGGGTGCGTCGTACGCTACAGGCTGGAACCCCTGAGCAACAACGCTTGTGGGATTTGTTGCATGAGCGCACGCTTCCGGTGTTGTTGGTGGCCCGGGAGGCACTATCGGTAGCTAAGTTGGCGTGGTTGGCAGGGGTGCGGCCAGAGGATGCCAGGCAAGGTGTGGAGCTGTTGGGAAGCTTGTTCCCTTACCACGTAGGGCAAGACCGCATCCTCCCCTACCACAAGAGTGTGCTAGACTGGCTGGGGTCGGAGGTGGATGCAGGCGTGGAGTTGGTTGTGAGGCGGGAGGTCGGCCACCACCTGTCTGGTGCTGCATGCCTCAACGTGGCCATGGGCTTGCAAGCCTCGTTGTATGCCCCGCCTGTTGCTGAAGCGCCTTCAGAGGAAGCATTGAAAGAGCAGTATGCGCTTCGGCACTGTATTCCACACCTGGTGAAGGCAGGCGATGGATCGTGGGCAAGCATTGACAGCTTGGCATTACAGTTTGGCTTCGTGCAGGTGTGTGTGTGGGGCGTGCATGTAGCATTTTGGCAGGTGTGTGGGGGGAGGGCGTGCATGCATGCATTTTGGCAGGTGTGTGTGTATTTGTGTGTGTTAAAGCATGTGTGTGTATGATATGGGAGGGGGGGGGGGGGGGGGGGGGGGGGGGGGGGGGGGGGGGGGGGGGGGAGGGGGAGGCATGCACTTCAGAAGATGCATTGCAAGAGCTGTATGCGCTTCGGTACTGTATTCCACACCTACTGAAGGCAGGTGATGGATCGTGGGCAAGCATTGACGGCTTGGCATTACAGTTAGGCTTTGTGCAGGTGCGTGGGGGGGCATGCATGCATGCATTTTGGCAGATGTGTGTGGGGAGGGCGCGCATGCATGCATTTTGGCGGGTGATGGATTGTGGGCAAGCATTGACGGCTTGTCATTGTAGTTTGGCTTCGTACAGATGTGTGTGGGGGGGGTGCATGCATGCATTTTGGCAGGTGTGTGTGTTTGTGTGCGTGAATGCATGTATGTGTATGAGGTGTGTGTGTGTGTGTGGGTTGGGTGGGTGTATGTGTGGGTGGGTGGGTGTGGGTGGGGTGGGTGGTGGAGTGGGGGGGGGGGGGGGGGGGGGGGGGGGGGGGGGGGGGGGCATGCATGTATGTATGATCAAGTTGATGAATAGGAGTGCATGTGTGTGTACACCTATGCCTGGAAGGGCAAAAGGTAGGGGGTAAGTAAACAAATGGAAGGGGTAGGTAAAAAGGTAAGGGATAAGTAAAAGATAAGGTGTAAGTAAAAGGCATGCTAGGGAAAGGCTTGCATGGCGGGGGCAGGATTCATTTCATTTTTGGGGTGTGGGAATTTCTGTGAGCATGTGTTAGTGTGTAGGGGTAAGGGTGGGGCATCAGATTTTGTTTTGTGTTCCGTCATGGCCGCCCCCCCCCCCCCCCCCCCCCCCCCCCCCCCTTCAGACTATGAATGTTGTCACACAAGCACACACACACACACGTACAGACGCACACACACATTCACCTGACCCAACCCAACCCAAACCAAACCAAACCAAACCAAACCAAACCAAACCAAACCAAACCAAACCAAACCAACCAAACCCAAACCAAACCAAACCAAACCAAACCAAACCAAACCAAACCAAACCAAACCATACCAAACCAAACCAAACCAAACCAAACCATACCAAACCAAACCAAACCAAACCATACCAAACCAAACCAAACCAAACCAAACCAAACCAAACAAGACCGGACCAGACCAGACCAAAACAAACCAAACTAAACCCAAACCCAAACCCAAAACCCAAAACCCAAAACCTAATCCTAATCCTAATCTTAACCCAAACCCCCAACATCAAATCAAAATCAAACCCCCAACACCCAGGAATGACCCCTATTTACGCAAGTGGAGTCTTTTGCGATCCTCTTGTACTTGCCTCCCTGGACCACCCTTGCTGTCCAGCCCCGCCCTCATCTCTCCCCGTGGTCACGACGAGTGAACTCGCTGGCCGGGCCAACGAAACGCCTTTCTTGCCAAGCACCCTCAGTGAGTGTCTCAGCTTTGTTGTATGTATGTATGTTAAAAGTCCCACCAGGCGGTTTCCGAGGCACAAATAGCCAACCCCAGGGAATGTCTCAAAACCGCCTCCCCCCTGTAGGCCACAGGCTTAATAATGAAAAACCCCCATACACTGGTTGACACGACCCCCCAAATAAATGTTTTCTACCCCGACAGGGGCCCTGCGTTTTGTTGCTACCAGTGATATGTAACTTCTACAATGATGAAAGAAATCACAAATATCTCTGGCCCCCGATGAAGACAACTGACAATTGTAGATTCTGATCACATTGCTACAGGATGACTCTCGCGTGTCCCCCAGTGCCCTGCAACGAGATGATATTGCATGTTCACCCACCACACCACACACCAATTACACCCCAACACAACACCACACCCACACATGGCTCAGCCACGACCGCTAACAACCGGTTGATTGCCACTACGGAAGGGTGGTGGGGGTCGGGTTTGTGGAGGGTGGGTGGGGTGCCACCCGGTGGGGGGATGGGCGGAGGCGGGGGTCGATGGTGGTGGTGGTGGGTGGTGGCCCCCCCCCCCGGTGGTCCGGTGGATGTCCAGGGCATCTACACAAGATATCCAGCCCGGCGTCTGCTTGACTAAATGGTGGTGGTGGGTGGATGGTGGTGGTGGAGCCCGGCTGGATGGTGGTGGTGGGGTGATGGTGATGGTTTGTTGGTGGTGTGCTGGTTGGTGGTGGTGGGGCTGCATCGCATGCTTCAGATCATCTACCAAATCAACCCAGCCGCGTGCTGCCACAAATGGTGGTGCCGCCCGGCGGTAGTGGTATTTGTGGAGGGTGGGTGCGGTCGGGGTGTTGGGGGGGATGGTTGGTTCCCCTGTGGTGAGGTGAGTCAGCCGGGGGGATGCCGTGCTGTGTGTGTTCCCCCGGCGTGGGTGTGGAGCCCCGGGCCCCGGCGCGCCCCCGGGGGGGGGGGGCGCGCCCGGGCGGCGCGCCCCCCCCCCCCCGGGGGGGGGGGGGGGGGGGCCCGGGCGCGGGCCCCCTCTTAGTTGGCGGGTGGGCGGGCGGGGTTCTGGCGTTGTTGCGTTCGGGGGTGTTTGGCAACTCTTACCTCACTTTTATCATTTTATAAAACTAGTCTGTTGGAATTTTGTGCCCACTTGGTCATTCACAACATTTTGTATTCGCCTACTCATTAATGTGTTGTTTTGTCGTTTTCCCATGTGTGCCCCTGCACGCCACGCCACCATGCCAAATCCGGCATTGTGGACGCACCAACACCCAATCCAATAGCCACATCCCCGCCCGTGGTGCCAAACCGGATAGCAGACGCTTCCCCACCCCCCCCTCCCCCCCCCCCCCCACTCCTTGACCCAACGCCCCACCCTTCTTGCCAGCTGACGACCAAGGCGGCTGATTGGCCTGCTCTAAAGGCAACTTGGGTTGGAAGTTCTGCCCAAGTTCTATGTGTGGCCACATGCTTCAACGGCAAGGTCATTGCATCAGCATGCGCGGACAACACCATCAGGTATAATGCATCCGCCTTGCCCTTGTTGGTTGAGCGGTCATAGCATGCACGGGTGGGGGTGGATGGGGGTGTAAGGAAACGGCGGAGGACCAGAAATCATACATGTCACCTACTGCAGGTCTACTAAGTTAATGTTTCTAGGCACGACATACAGCCGTACATTTTCTACTTGGGGCCGGGTGGGTGGGTGTGGGTAGGGGGTGGGGGTGTAAGGATACGACGGAGGACCTGAAATCATCCATGTCACCTACTACAGTTCTACCAAAGATAATGTTTCTAGGCAAGATATACAGCCGTACATTTTCTACTTGGGGCGGAGTGGGTGGGTGTCGGTTGGGTGTGTGGGGTATGGTGGGCGGTGGGTGGGGAGGTTGTATTGTATGTAAAAGGATATGACGGAGGACCTGAAATCATACATGTCACCTACATCAGGTCTACCCAAGATATTGTTTCTAGACAAGACATGCAGCCTTGCATTTGCCACTTGGGGCGGGGAGGGGGATGGGTGTGGGTGGGGGTGGGGGGGGAGTGGAAGGGTTATAGGGGGGTGGGGGGGTGGGTGGGGTGTGGGATGGGAGTGGTGGGGGGGGGGTGTATGGGTGTGGGGGGGGGTGGGGAGGAGGAGGTGGGGTATGGGGTGTGGGGGAGTGTGGGGGCGGAGTGGGTGAGAGGTGTGGGGGTGGTAATGGGTGGGGGGTGGGTGGGGGTGTATGGATATGATGGGGGACCTGAAATTAAATATGACTGTACTCATACCATTCCTCCTCCCTCGTCTTCTGATTGCCCAGATTATGGGATTGTGCGACGGGGGAGGTCAAGGTGGTCCTGGAGGGGCACACAAGCTCGGTCAACACTGTGGTCTTCAGCCGAGATGGAAGAACCCTCATCTCAGGGTCCAATGACAAGACCATTCGGTTGGTGATGGAAGAGGGCTTCACCAAACAGGCTTTGCGATTCTTCCCTCCCCCACCCCCCCCCCCCCCCCCCACCCTTCTCACTTCCATCACACCCCTTTTTCTAGTTCTCCCCCCCTTCCCCACCAACATTTCAACACCAACCACATAACACAACACAACACTATCTACCTCACCCACCAATCCAAATTCAACGCCACATTCCACCCCCCATACTGCATTATCAAATCCCGACCCTAACACCACACAACACCATTCGTACACTGCCTATTCCTCCCCCCCCCCCCCCCCCCCTCCCACACACACAAACACAAACTTCTCCTTCTCTGGGCATCGCCCCCTGATTCTTGCCCAAGTTCCCTCGCCTCACTAAATAATGCTGTTTTCATCGGATGCCATCACAATGGTATTACAAACGGGAGGAGGAGGGGAGGAGGAGGAGGAGGACGGGGGGGGGGGGGGGGGGGGGGGGGGGGGGGGGGGAGAGGGAAGGCAGGACAGGTCGGGAATGTGGGGGAAAGGAGGAGAGTCGGGTAAGGGCGTGGAGACAGGGAAAGGCGAGGGGCTTAGGTTGTGGGGGGAGGGGGGAGGGGGGGGGGGGGGGGGGGGGGGGGCGTTACACTACAAATCACTCACGCCAAATTACATGCCTAATTGAATGAATGCACAAAAATGCAATATATAAATCCCCCCCACCCCCGCCCCCACCTCGTAACGCTTGCACCAGACATACACACACTTACACGGCACGGCCAGACGGCGCACACCACACACACACACAAGAATGCCCAAATGGAGCTTTCCTACAAACTTGTAACAAACCAATTGCCCATAACAAAAAACAAAAACCCACGCACTTTACAAACACCTCCCCCCCACACACACCAGCCCACCAACCGTCAACCCCCACACACACCCGAGCCCCACCCACTCCCCCCCCCCCACGAAACACGCCCCCACCACCTCCCTGCACACACCCCACGGCACCCACCCACCTCCCTTAGAATGCAGGGTATGGAAAACATGGCCCTCAGCCAGGAGGAGAAGGCTCTGGATATTGGCCATGAGGTGCGGTCAACAGTGTGGCCTCAGCCACGCTGTAAATTGTGGCTGACACTGAGTGTCGGGGTCTGAAGATAGGGACCATAAGGTGAGTAGGGGGGGGGGGGGGGGGGGCGGGGGGGAGGAATATATTCGGGGAATGGGGGGGGGGGGGGGGGGGGGGGAATATATATATATATATAATATATATATCTATCTTGTCTATATTAGTATAGATATCTATATATATGAGAGTATCAAGATTAAAAAAAAATAAAAAAGGGGCGATGGTTGGTTTATAAGCAGTCTATCCTCTAAACCCATCTCAGGGCCCCCGTCAGTTAAAACGATTGGTTTGGGGTTTTTAGTTCTTCACGCTTTTCTTTTTTAAAGCCCGTTCTACCACGGTTGTGCAAGTCCCTTAAGACTTTTTGTCCTAACCCTGGATGCACCACTACACCCATTCACTCACACCCACCCACACCCACCCACACCCCTACTGGGCCTACTCAACCTATTTTTAGGAAGTAGTGGCAATCGCATGGCAGAGCGCCCAAAGCGCGGGATTCCTGGGGGGAGGGAGGGGAGGGTGAAGCGCTTCATGGTGTGGAGGGGGGGGGGGGGGGGGGGGGGGGGGGGCGGGGGGAAGAGGGGGGGGGGGGGGGGGGGGGGGGAAGATGGATGGGGGGGGGGGGGGGGGCAGATGGGGGGGGGGGGGGGGGGGGGGGGAAGATGGAGTGGAGGAGGAGGGGGGGGGGGGGGGGGGGGGGGGGGGGGGGGGGAGGGGGCAGACGGAGTGGAGGAGGGGGGAGAGGGGGGGGGGGGGGGGGGGGCATAATTGGTGTGGAGGAGGGGAGCTCGAGGAAGGGGTGGTTACGGGATGGAGGATAAGGTAGGGACAGGTGGAAATGCGTGTGTGGGGTGTGTGGTGGACTTCAACAAAAAACCCAAAGCTTGAGTACAATTTTGACCGTCGGCAACAAAGCCTTTGGGCCGAGCAAAGCCAATATAATGGAGGACTCAATTAACTACTGCCAATGGCGTCGACACATACTGCAATCATGCCCCTCTTTGTATTGAAAGGTGTGTTTGTGTGTGGTGTTGTGGTTGGGGGGGTGGAGGGGGGGAAGTGAGGGAAGGGGTAAGGATGGAGGGAAAGGGTAGGGACCATTGAGAACGGTATGTGTGTGGGTGGGGTGGGTGGGGGGGGAGGGAGGAGGGACAGCAGAGGGCGGGGTGGGGGGGGTGGGGGGAGGGGAGAGAGTAGAGTAAGTGGAGGGGGGGGTGGGGGTGGGAATGGGAGGGGAGAGGAGGTGGAATGGGTGGGTGGGGGGGGGAGGGGCAGGTTGGGGGAGAAGAGGAAGGTATATGCAAGTTTTTTTTTTTTTCGGGTGTGTGTGTTGTGGATGAATGGCGAAGAAAGAGGGGGGGCGGGGGTGGGGGGGGGAGAGTGAGTGGAATGGGGGGGGTGGGGGTGGGAGGGAGAGGGAAAGGTTGGGGGAGAAGGGGAAGGATAGCAAGTTCGGGTGGTGTGTGTGTGGAGGAATGGGGAATGAATGACAGGAGGGGGGGGGGGGGGGGGGGGGGGGGCGGAGAGGAGGGGGGGGGGGGGGGGGGGGGGGGGGGGAGTGAGTGGAGTTGTGAGTGGTGGGTGGGTTGGGGGTGGGAGGGACAGGTGGGGGAGAAGGGGAAGGTTAATATGCAAGTTCGGGTTGTTTGTGTGGATGGAATGACGGGAGGGGGGGGGGGTGGGGGGGGGGGTGGGGGGGGGGGAGGGGAGAGTGAGTGGATGGGTGGGGGGGGGTGGGGAGGGACAGGTTGGGGGAGAAGGGGAAGGTATATGCAAGTTCGGGTTGTGTGTGGTGGATGGAATGAGGGAGGGGGGGGAGGGGGGGGGGGGGGGGGGGGAGGGGGGCGGGGGGAGGGGAGAGTGAGTGGATGGGTTGGGTGGGGGGGGGGCGGGGGAGGGGCAGTTGGGGGGTAAAAAGGGAAGGGTATTATAGCAAGGGGTTGTGTGTTGTGGATGGAATGGCGATAAAGGGTGTGTGTTGTGTTGTGTCGGGGGAGAAAGGTGTGTGTGTGGGGCGAGGAGAGGTAGGCGGGCGGGCAGGCGCAGGGGGGGGGGGGGGGGGGGGGGGGGGGGGGTGGCACGGGGGACCATTCACTATTATTTACCCCACAACACACACACACCCTTCACTCTGACCTCGCACCACCCCCCCAGTTCACAGGGTATGGAACCTTGCCTTCGAGGTCCGGGATGGGATAGAAGGGCATGCAAGGGCATGGAGGCGAGGTCTTATGGGTGGCCATCAGGTTGTCGCGATGGATGACAGTGGCTGTCCGGTTCATGGGACAAGACTATAAGGGGGTGAGGTAGGAGCAGGAGTGGTGTGGAGGTGGGTGGGGTGGGGGGGGGGGGTGAGGGACAGGGACAGGGAGGGGGGAGGGTGGGGGTGTGGTGGGAGGTGGGGGGGGGGGGGGGGGGGGAGGGACGGGAGACGCTGGAGGGGGGAGGGGCGTTTTTTATTTGTGGTGCGCGGTGGCAGGTGTGTGTGTGATGGTGTTGTTGATGGGTGGAGTGCGTGGGCAGGGAGTGGTTGGTTGGTTGGTAGATGAGGAGTGCCGCCCAGTTAGTTTTAGAGGAACCACCCCCAACCTCTCATCCACCCACCGGCACGAAAGTTAAACAATCTAGTGTAGGTTAGGGTGAAGGAATTAGATTTAATATGAGTGACATGGTAAATAAGGTAAGGATTACGAACATAGTCACTGGGTGGAGGGGTAAGGGTTGAGTAGGGTCGTGTGTGTGGGGGGGTGTTGAGGGTGTCGAGAGGGACGGAGGGGTGGTTGTTTTGGGGGTTGCTCGCGGGCTGTGGTGTGGGGTGGGGGTGGGGGTAGGTGAGACTGGAGCGGGTTGGTGTGGGGGAGAGTCGCGGGGGGGAGGGGGGGGGTTTAGGGTTGGGGGGGGGGAGGGGGAGAAGGAGGGGCTTTAGTTTAGGACCTCGAACCCCCTCTCCAAATCTCTCTCGAGAAATAACACCCCCGAAACAACAGAACACAACAACAGACAACATGTCCTCACGTGCCCAGCCTCCCCCCCGCCCCCATCATTCCCCCCTCCACTCCAATGCTCCAGCTCCACCTGCTCCCCCACCCCCACCCTACCCCCCCCCCCCCCCGCATCTACATCCCCCCTCCTCTCCAAACTCGAAATTCCCTCCCTCCCCTGCACCCACCCACCCACTACATTCATCATACTTGCTTCACCACTCAGCTCCCCTCCCCCCCTTCAGGGTGATGAGGAATGGGCCCTGATAGCGGATAGGGCACACGACGCACACACGGATAAACACACAGGAAAGGCAAGCACTCACGTCGACACCACACACACACACACAGACGAGCACACTACACACACAGCACATAAATGCCACTACCACAGTAAATCAAACACAAAACACCAAACACAAACACACACAAACACAAACACACACACAGACAAACACACACACACATCTACCCAAGCAAACACACACACACTCCCTAACCAATCTCCTCTCTTCAAGCCCCTCCATTCATCCCCCAGGGTGTGGTAAAACTTGGCCTCAGGGTCTTGCGGCGAATGGAGATTTGTTCCACAGATACACAAATGTAAATACACACAAATACACACACACACACAAACACATACACCCAACCAACCAATCCCCCTCCCCCAAACACACAGACACAAACACACACACCTGCCTACACACACCTACACACACATGATAACACATACACACTCCAACCAACCTCCCCCCCTTTGACACATGGTATGTAACTTGGCCTCAGGCCAAGAGAAGAGGGTCTTGGAGGGACAGTGAGACATGGCCACACAGACACACATTTATATACACACACATGCACACAAATACACACACACACACAAACACATGCACCCACCCATCTACTCCTCATCCCCAAACACACACACAAACACACACACCTGCATACACACACCTAAACACACACCTACAAACACATGAAAAAAAAAACTGCAACCAACCTCCCCACCCCACCCCCACCCCTTGGCACATGGTATTTAACTCTGGGCCTCAGGCCGTAGAAGAGGAAGTGTGGTTCTGGCAAATGGACATGAGACATGGCCACAGTCCACACACGTATTAGACACACACAGGACAGCACACAGATCACACACACACAGCATGATGGGAACAAAAAAAAAAAAACACACAGCTCCACCCCCACCCTTCCACCCTTCTCCCTAGACGTAGGGTCTGGGAACTTGGCCTAAGGTCAATGATTGACAGGGGGTCTTGTAGGGACACGGAGACAGGGCCATGCAGACACAGCACACGTTTACGCCACACACATGCAGCAGCACATAAAATAGATCAGGGCACCCACCAAATCCCACCCCAAAAACAAGCGAAAAAGGATGGCAAGAAGCAGCTCAACACACTACAAACAAAAAACCCGTCCCCCCACCCCCCCTTGGCGTAGGGTATGGCATGACTGTGGCCATCCGGGCCTGAGAGGATAGGAGAAGGGAGAGGGTCTTGGAGAGCCATGGCGACAGGGTCTACTGTGTGGAGATAGCGCCCTGAGTGGGCTAACTTCTGGTGTCAGGGGGGGGGGTTCTGAAAACAAAGGACCAACGGTGAGGAGGGAGTATGAGGAGTGTGTGTGTATGTTCTGTGTGTGTGGGGGCAATATTGTGTTTTGTGTGTGTGTGTTTGTGTGTATGTATGCATGTGTGTGCATACGTGTTTGTGTGTGTGTAGCCATTATTGCAGATTGCCTGACTCTGGTGTTGGGGTCTGACAACAAGAGCAGTAGGTGAGGACGAGGTGTGTGCATTTGTGTGTTTGTGTTTTTGTGCTCGTCTATGTAAAGCCATCAATGCCGATGGGCTGACTCTGGTGTCGGGGTCTAACAGCAAGACCATTAGGTGAGGAGGCGTGAGTGTGTTTTTGTGGAGGTGTGTGTGTGTTGTGTGTGTGTGTGTTGTGTGTGTATGTGTGTGTGTGTATGTAAGGGTCTCTGCCCCCTCTGAACACCCCGTCCCCAAGAGGTCCCCCCCCCCCCACACACACACACACACACAGAGTCATGAGTCATCCCCACGTCCTTCCGCCCCTCGCCCCCACATACTATCCCCCTGTCCCCCAATAGTACCACCATATCAATGACATTTGTCCACCGTGAAAAACCTTAACCTATCATCCTCCCCACCACCCCCACCCCCCCCCCCCCCCCCCCCCCCCCCCCCACCACGACCCCCGACCCGCCCCCCACCCCCCCCCCCCCCCCCCCCCCCCCCCCCCCCCCCGCCACCCCCCCCCCCCCCGCCGCCCCCCCCCCCCCCCCCCCCCCACCCCCCCCCCCCCCCCCCCCCCTCCTCCGTAGCGCCCTACCATCTCCCACCTTCCCCCCCCAACACAATGGAGAAGAAGGCCCCTCCCCTCCCCCACCCACACATTGGAGAAAGGCCCCCCCACACCCACCCACCCACCCACTCCATCCCAACACTCGCCGACACCCCCCACAACCTCCCTCCCACACACCCATCACCACACCCACACACTCACACACATCCGCACCCCACGCACCCACCAACATTCCACACCCACGCAGAAACCCCTCCACCACCCACACCAGCACACTTCACTGCCCCACCCCCCCACTGTAAAGGGTGGTGGGACTGGCCATAGGCCGGGGTGGGAGGAGGTGATTTGGAGGGAGGGCATCGGAAGCTGGGGTCAGCAGTTTGGCGCATCAGTGTGATGATGTACTCATACTGTTCGGGGTCTCTGGACCTCTCCATACGGTGAGGGGGGTGTGGGGGGGG